>JAOEGS010011583.1:35796-49803 GCA_025447755.1 Corythornis vintsioides | reverse complement strand
TCCAGCTATTAACAGCATCCCCTCTTAACCCAGAGGAGAGCTGACTTGTGAATATTTGGTGCTGGTACTTTGTGATGAGCAAAATATATCAAAAAGAACACCTTTTGGGTTAGGAATGCATTGTCTGTGTGTCTTTACTTCCAAAAAAGGATCCCCAGCAGATAATCCATCCAGCAATGTCTACCCTAGAGGTCCAGTTGTCCCTCTATGGGTTGATCCCAAGCAGTCTACTGCTCCACAACAAAATTCCTTGTTCTGGACCTATTTATTAATATAAGGCCAAAAACTAAGTATATTTTAATGAAAAAAAGTATAACTTTCTTTTATATTAATATTCAGTGCACTTTTACATAAATTTCCTGGAGTCTGACCTCAGAAAACACCAAAATGATAAGTGAAGAATTGGAATAAAACCTGCCAGTGCTATAGAACACAGAGGCTTGCGTTTTTGTTTTTTTTTTTTTTTCCTTGAAAATGGGTAAAGTAGGCTGAAATAGGAGACTGAAAATTCATCTCTCTTTTTGATCAGAAAAAAGCTTTTTTTTCTTTTTACTCCTCTTCTCCAGTGCCATTTCCTATTGCTTCTGTATAAGAAAGGTCAGAAACTTTACACTCTTACAAATAAATTTATAAGTGCACAAGTCAGACTCCTTATTAGGAAAAATCCACTCTTTTTCCAAACCTCCTTCCAAACATTCTCATATACTTACACTATTTAGAATCTTATATATGCAATAAATATATTGTGAATATGTAAATTATCTTATTTATAGTTTTTGTACAATGGATTTTTTTTTATTAGCATCTAAATTTCTATAAAGACATTTTATAAAATACATAAATTCTATGTTAATATACATGCTTGAACACATGCACATGTAAACACTTTGAATGTAATCACATGTCTACAGCACTCAAAATATTAGGGCATAATACTCTGTTTAAATTTTTTTTTTCCCCAAGATATCACTATAAATCACAAAAGAAGGGCCAAATTCCAAGAGCAAAATAAATCTCCAGTTGTAGATGTTAAAACTGTCTTAAACCCACATGATATTAAATGGCTGAAGTTATCAGAAAAATTGTCAGCTATTTTTCAAAACCAGTCACAGTTTCTGTATTTTGGGTACTAAATAGGTTACAGTTTGTGCTAATGCTAAAAGAATTGCTAGACATATTGCAACTGAAAAATTAAGGGGGAAATCAGCTCCCAGTGACATCTGTAGCATCACTTTGCCATGCCCCAAGAAATTATGTAGGTGACACTCGTAGTTATAAGCACTACAGTTTTTGTGAAATTTATAAGGACTCCAGAAAGTTCCTGCAGAGTTCAGTGGGAATATGAATGGCAAAAAAAACCAAAACCAAAATCTACTAAAAAACCTGTTTCCATGGGGTCAGACTCCCGTCCTTTTTTTTTTCACAAGTATTTTAACACTGCCTGCATCAATGCATCAACAAAAGCAGCCAGGAGCTATACAGGTCTTTTAAAAACCTATAGACTCAGCATGCCACCCCTCATCCTGACATGGTATCAGCTTAATAGATACCTTGTCAGGCTACCTCTAAAACCTCAGATGCTGGTGACTCCATGGCAACCCTAACCCATACACATGCTTTCCTGTCCCTAAAGGTAGATTTTTTTTTTCTCTTTTTTTTTGTGATCTGAAGGGGTTTTTTCTCTATTTTCAGGCCATACGATCCTACATAGAGTCATAGAAGAGATTTTTCTCTTCTTTTTTGACACAGTTTCCTGTGCATTTGAGGACTACTGTAATTTCACTCGCTTCTTTCAGACTAAACACCAAATCTTTTACTTATTTTTCTCAAAACTCAAGGAGTTTAGAATCTTCTCATTTAAGATCGTTTCTTCTGAAGTTTATGTCCCACACCAAATTTGTCTGCCCAGCTGAGGCCTTGTCAACACAAAATAGGGCTTATAGCATGACTTTCTCTTACGAGCTCCCCTTCAGTTTATGCTGGTCTTTCCCTTGAGACCATGTCAGAGTTTTTTTTTTTTCATGTCATTCCTGATCTACCATAACCCCTGGACCCTAGATAACTTTTTTTTTTCATTTTTTTTTTTTTTCCAGATTCCTACCTAGTCTGTTGCTTTTCAGCATTAATCTGTAAATTTATAGATGTAGATTTCTACCCACATTTTAATTGTATTACCTGCAAGGAGGTTGTAGAGAGGTAGGTGTTGGTCTCTAAGTAACTAGTGACAGAACAAGACGTAATGGCCTCAAGCTACACCAGGAGAAGTTTCAACTGGATATTAGGAAATTTTTTTTTGCTGAAAGGGTTGTCAGGCATCAGAACAGGCTGCTCAGGGAGGTGGTTGAGTCACCATCCATGGATGTGTTTAAAAGATGTATAGATGTGGTGCTTAGGTTTATAATTTAGTGGTGAACTTGGTAGAGTAGGGTTAATGGTTGGACTCAATGATCTTAATCTCTTTTCCAACCTAGATGAGTTTATGATTCTATGATATTCCATTTGGGATTTTCCCAGACCATTTGTCCGCATGCTTATGCATCTAACCTGTATTCCAGTGACTCTGAGGTCCCTGCCAACTCTGGGAAGGGACTGTCTTGAATTGAATGTTCTACTTTTTTACAGTTTATGCCTGAGGACCTTTCTGAATCCAGGCAAAGCTGTTCCTTGATGTAACACCATTAAGTTAAGCTGAGACCTGCTATTCCTCACATTGTCAGGCTCGGAGCTTGCTGCATATAAATCAAGTTCTGTGAGAGGTCTTATGACACTGCTGTCCAGCTTGCTCAGGGAACTCCTCTCTTCCCTTACAAGGCTGCAGGGAGCTACTGCAGCAATTACTGCTTGAAGGAGATTCTGCTGCTAGCCATGCTCCTGTTCCAGCATCTGAGATGGCTAAATTGTTTGGTGCAAAGTTAAAGGGACAGCAAAAGTCTACACACATTTATATAGTGACTTTCTATAGTGTTGAATGATGATACATGCTGCTTGATGTTTTCACTTGATGTTTTCACAACTTCTACCTGGCTTTAAAGGGAGTGTTTAGCTGCTTTTTTTTTGTTGTGTTGGAAACGCACATCACTTCTTGGGGAGACCAAATGAAGTCCCAGGCTGTATTGTGAACCCCTTATGGATGTGTAGTTATTTACACATGGAGTAGGTCCACTAAAATTAAAGGATGTTTTTTGGTGTCTAATTCCACCAAGATCTGACTCTTGTCAAATACATAAATAACTTAAAAGGAAAGATGTTTCACATTCATTGTTCCCATAGTTTAACTTCTTATTATTCTAGGGATCACTTGTAACAGCAACATATGAAGAAAGCAAATAAGCCAGGTTTTATTTTCTTCAGGTTCTGTTACAGCAGCCACCCCTTTCCACACTGCCTGGCTTCACAGAATCACAAAATCACAGAATGTTAGGGGTTGGAACAAGGCACTGTTAATAATTAAATTGTTAATTCACAATGTTTTACATAAGAAGTCCCCTGGTAATTTCTTTGTTGCAGGAATGCACTTCCATTTTTTGAGTTCTTTCAAGGCTGCCATTTACAAAGCATCTTCAGTTCATTTCCAGCAGCACAGTAGAAATGGAGAGGCAGAATGATTTATCATTTATTTTATACTTTTCTTTCAGATGCTGAGATCACCTGTGAAATTCCTACTTGATAGCAGCAATCAATGCAGCATTTCATGCAATTTCTAATGCAGTCTCATGTTTGGATTGTAGTATATGCTGCCTAGGCGAAGAGGGGAAAGGCTGCCTCCACTCCACAGATATAGTGGTGGAGTGCAGATAGCCTTCTGTGTCTGTCTTCTCCTTTGGGTGATGAAGAAGGTGGGGATGCAAAAAACACTGTGGAGTCTCAACCTGGTGCTTCTGAGCCTTCTTCCAGGCAATATTGTTGACCACAAAGAAGAACTGCTGGAAATTTCCCTGGTACTGATGTTAACTTCCAACATCATCTTTCTTAGTTTCTCTGCAGTTTCTGGGACAGATTATTTTCTTGTACAGCAAGAAAATTAAAAAATGAAATACAGTCTCTCTTTTACCATCAAGGGAACATGAAAAGTAAGATAGTTTCCTGATGAAGTGATGATGAAAGGAAGACAGTGGTATCCATGTCAGTATAACATTGTTCTCTCTAGAAGTTGTGTGAGCTGTACATGTATTTGTCTTGTGTGTTTTCTTCTTATATTCTGTGATCCTTGCTTTTCTTCAGCCTAACAGCTATATTTTTTAGGATAGGCACCACAGACTGTCCCCATCCCAGTGTGACTAACTCTCTGCAGTGGGCTGGAGCCTTCTGTGTGCATTGCTCCATCTCTATGGAGTTTTTTCTGAGCTGCTTTCTTCCTTCTAATACATTTTGTAATCTTCTGTGGTGTAGCCTTGAAATTATATTTAGAGCCATTATTCCATCATGTTCTACACTCTTTCTCTGTGCCCTCCATTCAACATGGACTTGAAGGGAACTAGCACAAGCTACTTGTCTCTACCAATACTTTTCAATCACTTTGCACCCTGAAATGAGGCCAGAAGCCCTATTAAGTAGTTACAGCTCTAGCCTGGTTAGCTTTTTACAAATCTAGATAATTTACTGGCAGAACAAACTATACAAGTATTGCTACAGAAAATAAAAATGTAATTTAAAGCATGACATAATTCAAGAAGACTTAAATATAGCACACTGATATATTTGTTGAGGAAAAATCTTTGCAGCAGATCTAGCGTTTATTCTATGACCCATCTTTGAGGATTCTGGATTTGGCAGCAGACTGTGATCTATGTGAGAACTGCATTTTTGTCTTTCTCTGAGTGTCATGCACTGATTTATTGATTAATGTTTATAATCACTCTGCTGAAGAGGAAGTGTTTTTCTTACATCCTCAGATACTTTTTGAAAAAAACCCCTAATTTTCAGTTTACTGTTTCTGTTACCTGGTTGCACAGATGTTCTGTAATAGATTTATGCTGCTTTAATATTTACATTTCTCCAACTGTAACACAGAGTACTGTCTCAGAAGTGTTCAGGACTTTCATCATTTATTTTGATGGAAACTGGCTATATTATTTGTGTGGAAGCCTGACCCTGGCCTCTATGGCTCTCTGCTTTAGTCAGTTGACTTGGTAGGGTTCACAGGATCATAGGATGTTAGGGGTTGAAAGGGATCATGGAAATCGAGTCCAACCCCCCTGCCAGAGCAGGACCATATACTATATGTATATAGTCTATATAAAATATAATAATAAACTATAATCTAATCTAGCCCAGGTCACCCATGAACTCATCCAGGCGGGTCTTGAAAATCTCCAGAGACAAACCTCTGCAACCTCTCTGGGGAGCCCATTCCAGTGCTCTGTGACCCTTACAGTATATAATTTTTTATTTGTGTTTTCTGTGCTGGTGTCTGCTAGCTAAGTGTTAACCTCTATACATTCTACATTTTGTCTTCACTTATTTTTGTGAATTACAAGCAATTTTACAAGTTTTAATGAATTACAGTTAACTTTAACTGACTCCCTGTTTACAACTGACAACACTTTGATAAATATTAAACATATAAGCTTATGTTTAAATTTTCCATAACTATGACCAGTAATAAGTTTTGTCTATAACACATCTTAACTATTAATATTTTTTTTTTTGTTTAAGGGAATTGATTAGTAATTGATTAGAATCTAAAGCACAAGTCCTATGAGGATCTACTGAGGCACCTGAGGTTCTTTAGCCTGGAGAAAAGGAGGCTCAGGGAAGACCTTATTGCTCTCTACAGCTACCTGAAAGGAGGTCGTAGTGAGTTGGGTGTTGGAAACAACAGGTAGGACAAGAGGCAATGATCTCAAGTTGCACCAGGGGAGCTTTAGGATGGATATTAGGAAAAATGTAGTCACCAGAAGGGTTGTAAAGCACTGAAATATGCTGCCCAGCGAAGTGATGGATTCACGATCCCTGAAGTTAATTAAAATAACTTTTTCACAGTGAGGGTGACAGAGCTCTGGAATGGGATGCCCAGGGAGGTTGTGGAGTCTCCTTCTCTGGAGACATTCAAAATCAGCCTGGATGCATTCCTGAGTGACTTGCTTTAAGTGATCCTGCTCTAGCAGGGGCTTGGACTACATGATCTTTCTAAGTCCCTTCCAACCCGTAACATTCTATGATTCTATGTGTGACACTTATCATGGTTTAGTGGTGACCTGGCAATGTTGGGTAATAGTTGGACTTGATAATTTTAAAGGAACTTTCCAAACAAAATAATTCTGATTCCTCCAGTGAATAATCAAACTGATCTTTGAGTGCAAGGGTTAATGTAATTTTTTTAGAAACAAACCAGCCAGTTAATATGTGTGTGGGAGATGCCAGGTGAAGCTATAGGAAAGGGAATGAATGGGAGAAGTTTGATACTGGAATCGTCTGCTAAATGTGAGGGGTTTTACTGTCATGTTCTACTACTCAGGAACATACCTGGGAACTAGGAGGGTGTGAAATGTCATGAATACAGAGGTAAATGTCTGTTCTCATATAAACTGTATTATCTAAAGAAGAGGAAAGCTGATACAAGTATTTTTGTTTCTATACTCATATATACCTTGGCTGACTTCAAAGAAAGAAACAAACAAACAAAACGTTGGACATATGCATTGAAAGAAAGCAGAATTCTGCAAAAATGGATATGGTGTTTTGCTGACAGGGCTATAACCAGGAGATGATTATGTTTTTCTGTGCTTGACCTTTAACATTAATGAATCCAAATGCACTGGGACTCTAGGACCAATGCTTATTTAGCAGCTTCCTTGAGACTGTCTGGATTCCTCTGTTTTTCTGGAAGTGTTGCTAGCATATTGTGTCTATACCAGAGCACCTTGAGAGATGGGTGGAACTGTTCCTTGGGCTCTGTCCAGATGCCCTGAGGACAACAGGATGTCTCACTCTAACTTTCCTATTTAGTCATTAAACTTGCTGTTAAAGGAATATTAAAGCTCTAGGATCAGAGGTACTCAAAAGGTGATTGACAGACCTGAAGTTTCTTGAAGAACTTTGCATACACATTTTAGATTAATCTTGAGTTAAAAAATAAAACAAAATCTAAGTTATATATAGCTTTCTTTCTTGAAATGTTAACACTGCTACAGTGGTAAGCACATGGAAACCCATTAAGTCATGGACAGAGAATTACAAGCTACCTAAGTCAAGTAAGAAAGGGATCTAACGAGGGATTTTGGTTTGGTTTGGTTTTTTTTCCAGGCTACCTTGCAGTTACTACAGACAAAGATAAGACTTCAAGCTTCTGGACGGAATTATATATTTTAAATGCCGTGCCCTTTACAGAATCACAGAATGTTACATGTCAGAAGATACCTTGAAAGACCATTTAGTCCAACTCCCCTGCCAGAGCAGGATAACCTAGATTAGGTCACACATGAATGTTTCCAGGTGAGTTTTGGATGTCTTCAGAGAAGATTAATAATCATCCTTAATATTTTTCCTTATTACCTCTTAATTTTCATCTCTTTTTCTGTTCTGCTTCCACATGCAGTGAACATGCTGTTCCCATCACTTCATTTTTCATTATCTTTGTTGCAGCTTCAGCATGCCCTCTGTGTTAAGACCTCTGCCAGTACTATCCACAATGACACTTCCTGGCCATGCCCTTCTGTTATCATCGTCTTTCAGAAGATCACTGTTTTCTTACCCTTCACTTACTTTTGGCAAAATTGGAAGGAACTGAAGGTAAGCACATAGAGGATCTCACAATTTAGGCAACAAAACTTGAGCTGCTATCACATATAGATTTTCAGAAGCTCTGCTCCTTGGACTTTATGCTCCTTCTGTACCAGTTGCATTTCTTTTAGGAAATGTTTTCTCCACACACATGCCCCCACCAAATGATGGCTCATATCTGAAAACTTTGTATTTAAAAGACATGTAGATGTGGTGCTTACAGACATGGTTTAGTGGTGAACTTGGCAGTGTTAGGTTTATGGCTGGAATCAACAGTTGTAAAGATCTTTTCAAGATCTAAATTATTCTATTAACTGAAGACTCAGTTCGATTCCTGTAGAAAAAGGACATCCAATATGTCTTTTTATGCAAAAAGGCCACTATCCAGGTTGGAGCAATGGATGATCCAAGGAAGCAATGGTTAGTCACCAAACACCTTAGGTATATGAACATCCCACATACATAAGATTGTACAAATCTCCTGTGCTACAAGCACTGATGCAATCCTAGAGCCAATGAGCTATTACGGACTTCAGAACTGTGGGAGAACAAGGGTCTTTTTGTATCTATGGTAGTTCTGTTTTAGTATGTTGGA
Organism: Corythornis vintsioides; assembly: GCA_025447755.1. Classification (NCBI taxonomy): domain Eukaryota; kingdom Metazoa; phylum Chordata; class Aves; order Coraciiformes; family Alcedinidae; genus Corythornis; species Corythornis vintsioides. The sequence goes on along the minus strand of JAOEGS010011583.1, from coordinate 41,486 downwards.
AATCTGTTTTAGATCCCTGTCCTGTCTAATTAGGTGCTTTCAACCCAGGTTTCCTATACATTAGATATAGTCTCACTTTTCAGGTTTTTGAGATAAATGTCTTCCAATAATTTCTGTTATTTTTGTTGGACCAAGTATAGATACACAATGGAGAAAGAACCCACAGGTTTAATTTAAATTCCACCATCTCCTCCTTTTGAAATTAAATCTTCAATAGCTTCAGATGTTTCAAAGGATCAGTTTCACAAGCAGCTATGTCCTGGTTTGAGTGAGAATAGAATTAATTCTGTTCAATGATTATAATTTTCAACTCAGTTCTTCTAAGTAACTGCCCTGGCAGTGTCTGCTTCTAGCAGTGATAACACCCCATGTTTAGAGACAGTACCAAGGGTTGGTGTGCAGACCAGGGCCACTGCTGGACCTTGTGCACCACATTGGGTGCACCTGTGGGGATGAGCAGCCAGGACAGGTGACACCAAATTGACCAACAACGGATTCCAGCCCATACACATCATATTCAGTATAAAGCTGAGGGATCAGGAGGGTCTTGCCCCTCTCTTTTCCCTCTTGTCCCACTTCTCAGGTTTTGCTTGGCTTGACTCAAGTCCACTATTGGTTCCTTCCTCAGAGCGCCCAAGGAGGACTCTGTCTGTTCTGACTTCAGTCCTGATCAGTGTGTTCCTGATTCATTACCAGAATCCAACTCTTGAACACAGCTCCCATCTGCTGCGGGTCCCAGTCTGGAACTCTCCTGGTTCCTGTTACACAGCATCAGTGGTGACAGTGATGGGTTTTATACTGGTTTTGTATATATTCCCTTTATTATTATTATTAATTTTAATTTCCATTAAAGCTGTTCTATTTTCTTTTTCTAATCTCTAAGTCTCTCTCCTTATTCCCTTTCTCTTCCTGTTTGGGGCATGAGGGGGGTTAACAGAGAGCTTCTGTTATAGATCTAAGGGGCCACCCTGACCCTAAACTGTAACAGGCTAATTCTCCTCAGGGCTGACTGACCTGCAGACAAGAATATCCCAAGGTCAGTGTTCCTAATGTTGTTCATTTCTGTGTAGCAAGCCTTAAGTATCTTCAGGATTTAGCACTTAATCTGTCTTGTCCATTAATTCTCCACAGACACAATGAAGTTGCTCCTTCAATTTCACAGGGAGTTGGGAGGAACAATGTATTCTTTTGTGCTTCTGAAGAACTCAGTTACTGTAGAAATGGAGATAAAAATGGACATAAAGGGAGATAGTGTATAGCCATCTATCCCATAGCACAGGGCACTGTGTACATGTTAAAAAGCACTTTATCTGAGGGCTTGAAATCATGCATATTGAAAATTCTAGCACGTCTTCCTAACAGAGAGAGCTATTGCAAAAAAACACCCCAGTTTCATATTTGATTAGGTTAGCTTGACATGTTTTCTAGAAATATGAGAAAAGTATATACAGATCAGCTACAATAAAAAGTATTTAGGAAACTTTTAGAGGAAAGTTAGACTGACAAAAAATGTAGTAGGGTACTTGAAATTTCAAAAGTAGATTCTGAGGCATTACATTTGTCATGACTGAAAACTTCAGTTAGGAATTTGAAAGGCTTTCAACAATAGTAAGGGAAAAAAAAGATGGTTTTTTGCTGATTTTAATTAATAAAAAAGTGTCAAAAGTGTTGGGTTTTTTTTCATGGATTAGTTTCAGAACACTATTTAATTGCTTCTGAGTCAAGCTCTCTTCCTTTAAATAGTGATATAGGATTCAAAAATCTAACATGCAGTCTATGAATATCTTTAAATAAAGGTGTATGTGACATAATTTGTGCCGCAGCAGAATCTACAAAATGGAGATTCAACTGGGTGCCGATTCTTGATATCAGACCAGCAAGCATCCAAGCAAGAATAATTAACTGTGTATTACCTGTTAAGGTATCAGTGGCTGAACCTGAAAAAAATTATAAAATAATATCTGGAAGTTGGTATGGCAGTGGTTTTGTTCCTCTTCTCTTGCAGAACACTTTATAGATTGTTGGTGATAAAAAGACAAGAAGTTTTTCCCATGTTGGATGAAACTTCCTGTGTTCCAGTTTGTGTCCATTGCCCCTTCTCCCATTACTTAGCACCACTGAAAAGAGACTGGTCTAGTCAGACCTAGTGGTCTACTCTTAGTCACCTAAGACAAAAATGCAACTTAACTTGAAGTTGAATTATTATTTAAATATTATAAGGTTGTAGAAAACAATAAAAATTAAGGATGAAAAAAGCACAAATATTTTTATAATTTCCATACAGAAAACAATCAGAAAAATGAAATAAAATAAATAAACAAAGCACAGCTGAATAAAACACATGTACCTCAATGTGATAAACTGTGATAAACCATGTTGCTCTTTCAGTGAGCAATCCCTATTTCCATCACACTACTGAAGAAGGATGAGGGTGACTGAATAATAATTTAGGCATCTCTCAGCTTTCATTGCAGCATTTTTGGCTGTCCATAATCCTTACAATTCTTCTCTGCTGTGGGTGGAGGCAACAAACATTTTTTAAGGTCAAATGTTTCTTTGACAAATGCATAAAAGGCCACAGAAACACAAAGTGCCAATAAAACACTAGTTATAAAAGTATCATTCATTGCGCCTTAGCTTATTCAACAACCATAAATTATTGCTGGGCAATAATCTCTGAAACCACTGCCAATTGAACAGAGTAGATGTCATATAGATGCTTCAGAACACTCATACTCTGGCTGACTGGTGCACAAGGGGCACAGTCAGGCAGCAAAACTAGAATGAGAGGACCATAAGCATTGCAAAGTCAGCGGCATTTAATGAGCCATGAATCTAGTTTGATTTCCACCTTCTTATGTCTTGTGATATAATGTTATGATTTAAAGCATTTTTCTTAGCCTTCAAATAATAATTCCTCTGGAATTAATAAAAAAAGTATCTCTGACAATCTGAAATTCACTGGAAATTGTGTTATCAGAGCACCTGGCTTTGTCACTTTGTGCAGCTGACTATTTCCTTATCTGCTGAGATTTTAAGAGCTGCCCTTGTGTACGTTTTGAGACTGTGCATGGACCAGTATTGGTTAGAGCAATACTTGAATATAGTCTGCTGACATCCTGGAGCTGCTGGAATTACTTTGATGAATATCTGTTTCACACAAGAAGTCTGGTGATTCTGCCTCAATGGCATAATCCATTCCATATGTCAAGTTACCTGGATGTACAGTTTAACACTTCAAACAGATCATTGACTATAAGTTATAGCTATGGAGTATGACAGAGATACAGATGAACAAATGGAAAATTTCATGGCTTATTCAATTGAAGTGTACATTTTTGCATGGTCCTTCACATGTGTCTCACCATATTAATGTCACATGGCTCACTAGGCAGAGACAATTATGGTCTTGCTGGCAAATCAATCACGTAAGCAGCACCAGATTGCTTGCTTTACTGAGGGCAAGTCACTTCTCAGCACCTGGGCAAAGCACTTTGTTATGTTTGATCCCTTGAACAGAAATTCTGAAGGGCTCTTCTATTTAATGTTCAGCATTTTAAGTTTCCTGTGTTTTGGAGAATAATTTTATAGGATGACTCTTAACTAGTTGATGGTCTCAAGCTGAAAAACTTAAGCTGTTGAAGCTGGTAGTACAGATAAGACCTAATAGTGGAAGACTGAGAAATTTGTTTTGCAAAAACTCCTATGGGTGTACAAAGACTCCTTTGGGCGTGAAACATGGCACAGGTAAACCCAACACTAGGGAAATCTTATGCTAAATACATGTGAGTGGTGATATTCTTCTAGTTCTTCCTAGTGGGCATTTTTCAGAATCCAGTGTGAGGCTATGGAGTCTCATCCCATGAACCATGCATAGGATCAAAATTACCTTTGTAGCCTGGGTTGTTCTCACTTGAAGAGAGGAAGATGGGCTGGAAATTGCAAACAATATCAGCGGGGACCTAGTAAATGCCATTAGAGCATTTCCAGCTGTGAAGCAGGGGAAGGGATGCAGGTGAGATAACCAGTGAATTATTTTAGTTAGTGCTGAATTCATTTAAGTGTCAATTTATTGAAGTGCTAATTCTCATCTGTTTACTTTTTGTATAGTCATGTGTAAGTGCATTTCTGCTCCCTTTAGCTGTCTTCTCATTCTTAAGACTCCCAGGGACAGTTTTAAGAAAGACAGGGCTTGTAGAGAGAGGTAATATTTGTACTTAAACCATCATCACAATCAGTAAACATGTGTTTACTCAGGGATTCCATCAGTCCTGAAATGGAAGCAATGACTTTCACACCAAGCAGAGTTTGGAAAAGTTATTCTGACTTGAGATGAATTATGTTAATTTTCTCAGTGCTCTGAGAGGCATGATTTGCTTTGAAGTGACAGGTGAAGTGAGACAGTTTGTTGTCTTTATTCACCTCCTTGGCACAAAAGTGGAGAAAATTAATGGTAAAAGCAACCAATACAACATGCCACCTGCACACTGATGTTAGCAAAATAAAATATCTCTCTCACTGTTTGTTCCTCCTTCTACTCTTCTTTCAACTTGTCCCACTTCTACAGTTTTGACAGTCTGTGTAATTAGGAAGTAAAGTGAATCATCAAAACAGAAATTGGGTATTTTGGTTTTTTTCAGCAAAGTTCAAAGGAGAATCCTGCCATAAAATATAATGACATAATAAAAGTCATTTTTGTTCTAAATTAGAAATTATGAAGGGGAGCGAGACATCAGGTAGAAAAATGTGCTGAAAAGTCTAGGGATAAAAAGGACAAAAGAAATCCTAATTACAGAGTCATACAAGATGGTTTCAGTTGGACAGGACCTTAAAGATTATCCAGTTCCAACTCTCCTTCCATGGGTAAGGAAACCTAGACCAGGTTGCTCAAAGCCCCATCCAACTTTGCCTCGAACAATTCCAGGGAGGGGGCATCCTCAACCTCTCTGTTGAACCACAATATGTTTAAATATCTAGTCCAAATTTACTGTCTTTCAGTTTAAAGCCATTACCCATCATCCCATCACTACAAGCCCTTGTAAAATGTCCATCTCCAGCTTTCTTGAGAACTTCCTTTAGTTACTGGAAGGCTGCAACAAGGTGAACCCAGAGCCTTCTTTTCTTCAGGATGAACAACCTCAACTCTCTCAGACTGTCTTCATAAGAGAGATGCTCCAGCCCTCTGATCATTCTGGTAGTCCTTTTTTGGACTCATTCCAACAGGTCCATGTCTTTCTTGTGTTGGGGGCTCCAGAGTCGAACACTAGCATTTGTCAGAAAAAGCAGCATGAATAATGAAAAAAATAAAAATTAAGTGGAAACACACAGTATTTATTCTTTCTCTGGTCCTAAGAAGAAGCAGCTTTATAGCATTCTTGATGATAAGATACTTTCACTTAGGATGACAGTGGACATTATCTATTAGAATAGTATTAAAATCTATCTAACTAATATCTAACTAGATATTTATATTATTTTGTCTCTACTGCCCAAGTGGCATGTTATTCCAGATCCTTACTGGTTTTATGATCAAAACCATTCCTTAAATTTGAAGACTCTATGTCAAGGGGTAGCAATTCCCTTTAGGAGAGAAACCAAACCTTTCCCCCTTTTTTTTTTTTTTCTCTCTCTCTCTGTGCCTGTGGGGGTGGGGCCGGGCCAGCCGGGCAGGGGAGAGGGTGGTGCGGGGG
>JAOEGS010011583.1:0-35696 GCA_025447755.1 Corythornis vintsioides | reverse complement strand
ATATCCTCATAAAAGGCTATCAGATTAGACAAGCATGATTTCCCCTTACGGAATCCATGTTGACTACTTGTGATAAGTATCCATCCTATCCAAGTCTCTCTGTAGAGCCTCCCTATCCTCATGCAGATTAACACTCCAGCCTAACTTGGTGTCATATGCAAACTTACTAATGATACAGTCGATGTCCTTATCAAGGTCATCAATAAAGATGTTAAACAGAAAAGGTCCCAACAATGAGCCCTGAGGAACACCACTTTTGACTTGCCACCAGCTGGATTTAACTCCATAGACCACCACTCTTTGGGCCCGTCCATCCACCCAGTGCTTCATTCAGCAGATCATATACTCATCAAGGCCATGAGCAGCCAGTTTTTCCATGAGAATTCTATGGGAAACAGTGTCAAATGCTTTTCAGAAGTCTAGGTCGACAATATCCACAGCTTTTCCATCATCTGCTAGTAGGGTCACTTTGTTATAGAAGGAGATCAGGTTCGTCAGGGAAGACCTGCCCAGATTCATAAAACCTGGTTTTATGAAACCAGGTTTTATGAATCTGGGCCTGATCCCCTGGCTGTCTTCTGTATGGTTTGTAATGTCCCTCAAGATGATCTGTTCCGTGACCTTCCCTGGTACCAAGGTCAGATAGACAGGTCTATAGTTTCCCAAATCCTCCTTTCTGCTTTTCTTGTAGATAGGCGTTATATTTCATAGAATCATAGAATGTTAGGGGTTGGATGGGACCTAGTAGATTACCTAGTCCAACTCCCCTGCCAGAGCAGGAATACCTAGACCAAGTCACCCAAGAACGCATCCACACTGGTCTTGAATGTCTCCGCAGAAGGAGACATATTTGCTACCCTCTAGTCCATGGGGACCTCCCCATTTAGCCAGGAATTATTCTGATGTCCCTTGATGGGGGACAATGGCAACAAGTTCCTGCCTGGCACAGCAGGTGTCTTGCCTCTGTTATTCCCCCAACGTCCCAGCTGCCCTTACAGAACAGGTATGATGCCCTGCAAGTGAATCCAGCCAATGAGGAAGATGAATCTTCCTTGGAAGTGATCCCAAAACTAATGAAGCTGAAATCCAGCATCCAAACGTCTTCCACCAAAAAAAAAAGAGAAGAGTCATTGTTATGAGTGACTCTCTTCTAAAGGGATCTGAAGGCCCGATATGCAGCCTAGCTCTCTGGAAAAAGCCTAGGATGTTTGTGGGGCAGGGTACCAGCTCCACTGCTATTTCAGGGGAAGTAGAAGACAATGGGCCATGTGATGAGGAGGATGCAAGAGCTATCAATGAGCTTGGACTCATAGTAGAATTTGGAAATGATCAAGTAGATGTGAAGGAGGAAGGGGATATCAGGCCTTCGTGTCACAAGAGGAAGGATGACACTTCAAGGATGGAGGGAAGGGGAGCTAGTATGGAACTTCAGCCCATTACCCTGCAGCATGGTGGGACACAGGAGCACAGACAAAATCTCATGGAGATGAGCCAGGGGCTCCTCTGATAGTAACAGACAACACGGAATCATCAGGGAAACACCTCAAGGGAATTAATGGGTGTTTCTCTGGAAAAGGAACATGGCCGACTGCCCAGCTGAAGTGCCTCTGCACAACTGCATGTAGCATGGGCAACAAAAAGGAAGAGCTGGAAGCTACTGTTGTTGCTGGAAGGCTATGACATAGTGGCCATTACTGAAACCCGGAGGGATGAATCCTACAACTACTGATGGCTACAAGTTACAGAAGGGACAGGAGGGGAAGGAGGGGTGTAGGTGTTGTCCTTTATGTTAAGAAGTGGATTGAATGTGAGGAAATTTCCATGAAGAACAGCCATGAGCAAGTGGAAAGCCTGTGGATAGGAATTAGAGACCAAGAGAACAAGGTTGGAATCTACTATAGGCCTCTTGATCAAGGGGAAAGTCTTGATGAAGCATTCCTACTCCAGCTACAGGAGGTATTGCACTCACAAGCTCTCATCCTGTTGGGACACTTTAATTACCCTGACATTTGCTGGAAAAGTAACACAGCTAGCAGTAGATAGTGAAGGAGTCTCCTGAAGGGACTTGATGATAACTTCCTGGGACAAGAAATAGACAGTCCTACCCAAGGAAATGCAATACTGGATCTTCCTGTCACCAATGCAGGTGAGCTGGTCAAGGATCTCAAGACTGGAGACAGCCTGGGCAGTAGTGGCCATGCACTGGTGCAATTTGCCTTACTACGGGTCACAAAGCAGAACTGCACCTAGGTCATAACAATCCCCTCTATCAATACAGGCTTCGGGTTGAGATGATAGAGAGCAGCCCTGCAGAAAAGGACTTGAGGATGCTGGTAGACAAGAAGCTGGACATGAGCAGCCAGTGTGAGCTTGCAGCCAAGAAGGCCAATTGCATCCTGGGCTGCAACAGAGAAGTGTGGTCAGCAGATATAGAGAGGTGATTCTGCTGCTCTGCTCTGGTAAGACCGTACCTGGAGTACTGCATCCAGTTCTGGAACCCTCAGCACAGGAAGAACACGGGCCTGATGGAGTGGATCCAGAGGAGGGCCAAGAAGATGATCAGGGGGCTGGAACACCTCTCCTACAAGGACAGGATGAGGGATCTGGGATTGTTCAGCCTGGAAAAGGCTCCAGGGAGACCTTATAGCCACCTTCCAGTACCTGAAGGGAGTTCATAAAAAGTCTGGAGAGAGCCTGTTTACAAAGGCCTGTAGTGAAAGAACAAGAGGCAATGGTTTTAAAAGAGAGAGGAGTGGATTTAGATTAGAAATAAGGAAGTTCTTTCCCACAAGAGTAGAGGAGCACTGGAATAGGTTGCCCAGGGAGGTGTTTGAGGCCCCATCCATGAAGACATGCAAGGTGGGGCTTGATGAGACTCTGAGCAACCTGCTCTAGTTGAAGATGACCCTGCTTTCAGCAGGGGAGTTGGACTAGATGACCTCTAGAGGTCCCTTTCAACCCAGACATTTCTATGATTCTCTGATTATTGATTCTCTTCCAATCAATGTGATTCCAATTTCCAGCAAATTTTTGTGTGCTTGAACTTTTCATGCCCAATTCGATATTTTTCTGGTAGTAAATTTCCTTCCTATCATCAAGTTACTTTTTCATACATTTAGTCTCCTGTATTTTGACAAATCATTCAGGAAATTAATATAAAATGATACTGAAATAGCTCCTTTAAGATTTTCACCTTTGGTCTTCGTTGATCTTGCATTTCTCTTTGATGCCCAGTCCACAAAATCTCCACTTCAATTCGTTCATGATCATTTTCTAATCTGTGATCTGCTGTCCATATTTCCCAGATTAGAGGCTGTCTTTGTGGCACTGTATCACCTTGACTTCAGATAACACTGACAGGCTAGCGGATTTTTGATGCAGAGGAGGTTATAACAGTCTTATCCCAATATTTCCTTTGAGCTGTTGATTGAAAATAATAATAATAATAAAAAATAGAATTAAGATCTATCTGAAATTTTCCTATTTCAACGTATTTTATTTAAGTCACTGTGAAACTGTAATTTGTGACCTTTCAGCCTATGAAGGTAAATCAGTCAGGATTAATTCAGAACAGTACCAGATCAGGAAATTATGGAGAAATATAGTCTGTCAAAATATGAATTGATAAGAAATGTATTGTTTATGTAGCTCTGATATATTAACATATTGCTTATGTTAGGCTCTCAGCAGTCTGGTCTAGTTGAGGGTATCCTTGTTATTAGGAAAAAAATTTTTGTAAGCCAAACTCTTTTCTGAAAATGAAACACCACTATCTCTCCTTACAGTAGTCAGAGACCTATGTAATTCACTTTAATATACAAAATTAGATATTCAGTGACAGAAGATTACTTGAAAAGTACTTCATCAACCAAATATTCTTTGTGGTTAACCAGCCTCAAATGGATTACAGCATTTTTAAAATACCTATCTGAAAACCTATAAAAGAAGAGTACCAGTATGAACGGTCTTTAATTCGTTTGAAAAAATAATACATCCCGTGAACTCTGCAGTTCACACACTTTCAGACCATGATTAAATATATCCTTTTTTAAGCATTTGCCTTGGGCAGGTCAAGGCCAGAATAAAGACCCTGCCCATCAGCAGGAGGGGTGGAGAAACCCACCCTCCTCTGCAGGAAGGCTTCAGGCTTGAGGAGAAGCAGTGAGGGAGCACACATGAACATATTGCAAAGCATCATTGTCACGCAACCAGGCACTTCACACATCTGAAACAGTCTCATTTCAAGCCTCACACCTGAAATTGACCTGACTGTAGCAGGGAATCACTTTTGTGCTGGGGGCTTCTGGTAAATTCTACTTCTCTCTCTGATGCAGTCAGAGGGTTGAAGGTGATCACCTTCAGGTTGGGGAAAGGACACAGTTGAAGCTGCTGATCAACTCTGACAAAGCTGAGGCTGAGAGGATCCATTTGGAGCTGTTGTTGATCAGGGAGGTTCCTGTGCTGCCCTAACATGGTTGCTGAGAGCCATGAGCAGAGTTCATACTGCAGGACGGGCTGGTAAGTCAGGGTGACCCTGGTGAGTAGGTGGCTGCAGGGAAGCTGAACTAGCATAAAGCAAAACTTGGGAAAGGCTCCTATTATTTGGTTTTGTTCCTACTCCTTCTGCACCAGTCCAGGGCTCACTGTGGTCTGTCTCCAGATATTTCTCTGCACCACTTTGTTCCACATCTGCTGTGCAGAAATTATGATGTGGGTAAACTCTACTCTCATAACAAATAACATGTCCCTTGTGCTCCTATAAAATTGCTTTAAGCCTAGAATCTTCAATTACAGATCCACATGGTATTTAAAGTCCCTTTTATCAGGCAATAAAATAAAAAATTTATTAGGAAACTGCATATACAGATTATTCAAGTGACTGAAGCACACAGTGCATTTCACAAGGGAAATATGGAACACGTTGACCTGAAAAGCTTTGTGTTGGTAGCCAGTAGATCCTCATGGCAAAACATCAGACAGAGTGGGTGTTGTTTTTTTTCCTCTGTATTGTTAATAGTTTATTACCTATTGCTGTTCCTCTCCCAAGCAATATCAGAAAGACAAAATGATGAGTTTCAGCAATTGGAAAGTTGCATCTGATTGCTATTTCTGTTTTTATTCATCCTCTTGTCATTAATTTTTATTTCAAGTCCTATTCGAGTCACAGTATGTGAACAGTGTTCAGAGCTTAGGGAAAGCACTGAGCAACCATCTGTGTATAACTGCACAATTCTTCAAAGGCACTGCCCTTCCTTGCCACCCCATCCCAAAGTAAGGCACTGGGAGAAAAGAGCAATGTTCTGTCTAATGTAACCACTTGATAAGCCATGATACTTCAGAGACAGAACTGAAATCAGCTGTCACTCCCATTCCCAGCTAATTACGACTGGCAGAAAGAAGGTTTGCTGGGTCTTGTCACTATTTTTTTGGTGGCTGGTAGAGCGTGTGGTAACAGGATTTCTTATCTTCTTTGTCTCTGGTACAGCTGTGTTGTCTAACATCATACTTTAGCCCTGAAGAACTAATCTGCTGCTTTGCAGAGGATGTTCAGGAAGTAAAGTTAGCAAAGAGTAAATGTCAAATTAATTCATCCTACCTGCTTACTGAAGCAAGGTCAGAGAATGAAGACAAAGCAATTAATTCATATGGTCTCAGAAAACAGAACTGCCAATATAATTCATTGGTTTTATGTGTTATTTTAAATTATATTACTATATACAGCTATACTATGAAAGTAAAGATGGTTGTAAATGAAAAGTCAAGGCACCCAAGTAGTTGTGTATCTTGATGTATTACAATCAGAGTGCTACAACTGCATTTTGACAGAGGCCCACCTGTTTGCACAAGGAGATAATGCCCATTCCTGGTCTCTTTTCTCATTGCCTTTCCAACCACATTATATATGAACAGCACACAATTTTGGAAACTCTTCATGTGAACCCTGTTATCCTTTAAATGAACATCACTTGCATACTGGTATTACATTTTAATTATGTCTGTATAACTCCAGAACTATAGTGCACTGTGAAGTCATTCCCTAGGGCAGGCTGATTCTCAGGAGAAATTTGTTTTTCTCTCAATACACAAGGTATGGCACTACCACATAGGCCTTTTGCAAGATCTATCAAGACTTTCTCCTGCACTTTACTTACCAGCTTGTGAACCCATCAACTCCTTTTTGTGTCATGCCATGATGAGCCCACTGGGCTTAGGAAAGCCCCGTCTTTTGAGATGACAAAACTCAGGCTGAGACCAGTGGTCTTACTCCGTGAGATGCTGCACACTGCTTCCATCCTCATGTTGGATAAACGTGGTTCCTGAGATGTCAGCATCATCCTGACCTCTCACAAGGCAAGACTGCAGAATTCACTGTGTATCTGGTTTTCACTGCAAAAGTGGAGGAACAGGCAATGGCTGCCTTATTTTTGGAAAGAACAGCAGCTCTTTTTTTTCCAGTAAAACCTTAATGTCAGTCTTGACTCAGTTCCTGGCTACTGACATGTACTTTTGTCTTTTCATTGCATATCATATAGCTATCAGATTTGCCAGACTAATGACCTTTAGAGGATCTAAACCTAATTTCTAAATGACTGTTCAGTAAATGATACTGCACAAGTAGTTAACTCTATCTGTAACATGGGATTCATGGGGAATTCAGTTCTGGGAGGCATATCTAAACTCTGAATTCTATGTTTAGATTAATAGCTTTTAAATGTTTTAAAACTTTTTCAAAAATTGAAACATTCTTGTAAAGATTTGGAAGAAGAAAGTGGACATTTATTTAGGGTTTTGTATTTCTACATCACTTTCAGTTAAAGTAGATAAATGCCACAATTTCATTGTCAGTAAAGACATTTCTTCTTCTATAAAGGGGAAAATATTAATTTATCATTTACCTTGGTAATATTTTTCAGCATTTATAGAGATGCTTGAAAAAATCTTTGACATTACCCAACACTGTTTGAGCACAAGTATCCTGTTTCTGTTCACTCTGTACGGCAAAAGTCTTTGAAATAACTTTTTCCTTATCTGATGCATGCAATTATTTTTATTTCTCATAAATTAGAATCAATGAGTCACTCCTCCACAGATCATTTCAGATACACCATCATAATCTGAGATAATGCAGGTCTATCATCTCTGGGAAAAAGGAAAAGAAGGGACATTGCAGCTACACTAAATTTAAGATGACAATGCTTTAATGAAATTTGGATTTGTAGACTGCTGTACTGATTAAGATTTTTTGCCAACTTCCATCACTGTCAGTGTCAAGGACTTTTAATTTCATAATCACTTGCTGGGTTCTTAACTCAGCAGAGCCCAGGAATTTAGGCACATACCAAGAAAGATCAGCTTTAGAGATTCAAGAGGACTTTTCTATAAGAAAAAAGTGTAAGATTGACCCGCACCAAAAAAAATTAATTGTACATATGTACCAAGTCATACACACAGGGAGAGAACAACCGTAGCACATATTGATACATTCAAATGTTGAAAGCAGAAACTACACAGGAAATAGATAATCATGTTATCGCATTGGATATTTGCTCAGAAGCTGTCAGAAACATGACAGACATGATAGGGAGGGGTTAGCTGGAAATTACTAGACCACAAAGTAGATAGCACTGATATGCCACTGTCTAAACAGTGGTATACAAATAAATGCATTTTGGTATGAGATGTCAGATAAAGTGTCTGAAAAACTAAGCACACAGGCTTACACACACATCAAAGTTTTAAAAGACTTGGGTTTGGAAGGCAGAAATTTGGGAAAAGGCTGTGTGTAATGTTAACGAAATTGTCACTTGATTAGATTGCAGTAAGACTGAAAGGTCACACAGAAGACTTTCATGTTAGTCTGATTCATCTCAAAACACTCATTTGATAGCTGCCATGCATAATGTAAATTTATGTACTTTATTAAAGTTTTCTAATTTATTCAGGAGTCTGAAAGAAGCAAAGAGGGGGAAGCTTTTGTAAGTACACTTTTTATTTTGTATACTTGTTAAAGCAGGAGAAATAAGATAAATCACCTTGTTCTAATCTCCCTGATCAAAGCAATACATTCATACTAGGAAAAAACAAACAAACAAACAAACAAAAAAAGCAAACAGAAAAAAGTACTTCCAACTAATCACTTAAGAAAATAATGAAACAAATTGAGTTTAAGTTGTAAAAGTGTTCTTCCAGTGTTGATTTAATTTGGAAGGCAAGAAATAAATCATACAAATGGTATCAAGATTATATGTTTGGAAACACCTGTTATAATGTCAAACCAAACTCAGGACATGTAGAAAATTAATCAATACTTCCATTCTCTTCTTGTACATATAAAATGTATATCTTATCTATACCTCATGATTCATTTTCAGTAAATTACGTTTGAAAACATACACTTCCTTTTTTTTTTTTTTTTTTTTCTTTCCAACAGATGTAGAAAAGCTATTCAGGCTGAAGAAGGTCATATGGCCAATGTTCATATGCTTGAATGAATTCAGAGGAGGGCTGTACTGAGGAAGTACTGAACCAAGTACTGAGGAATATAATATTATTTGCCTTCTTGAAAAGAAAGTTGAGAAATGCTTTGGATCCTAACCTATTCAGTATTTTCCTATGGATTGTGTAGAATTTTTCAACATAATTGAGGTGTAATAAATTGCTGTTGTTAAATGTCAAAGAGACAAAATTCAGCCTAGAAATACACAATAAGAGAAGTATGGTGAATTTACCATCACTTAACCTTTAAAGGTCAGATTTTTCTAAAAGACTCTTCTGGAAGAAGTTCCATGTCTAAGATGTATCCACCCCAATGTGTGTGCAGGCTACATGAAGTTAAGTAATGCTTGTTACACTGTCTGTTAAAAACATGTTTTTAAGATTTGATCATTGACAGAACAATTTATACCAGCTTTGGAGTCTGGGAAAATACCTTTGTTAGACTTCAGGGTACTTTTGTTTTTCACTGTGCTTCATCTGTGATAAACAAGGCACAGTTTATCTGTTGTTTAGATGTCCCAGATTAGTAGCACTCTACACATTTGTATTGTCATCCAGTAGCACACAGCTATTCAACCTAGTGACTTTATTTTTATTCTTTGCAAGTCTTTACAAAGGAATATTTGTATAAACTAAAGGATTTACAATGATATAGATCAGAGTGGAAGATGCAGTACAGTCTTGGGGTGTAAAAAGTGTGTAGTGAAATATTTCCATATGTGGTACTTGAACAAGTATCAGGCAGATTTGAGTAAGAAGGTTAAGAAATGGTTCATTGTGTATTTGTAAGGGACAACATGACATTTATAGTTAATAGAAGCCAGAACAGAAATAGAAATCTTTGAATTCAATGTACATTGAGAGAAAATGTAAAAATTGATAAGGGTGTACTGACCTCACCACATGTTACTATTTTTATTGAATAAGCTACCTTGATAAAGAATAGGAATATTTACAAAATAAGTAATACTCATACACCAGAGGTATCTTAAAATAAATAGGTACAGAGGATTAATAACTACTGCTCAGCCTCAAAGTACAGCATTTG
Organism: Corythornis vintsioides; assembly: GCA_025447755.1. Lineage (NCBI taxonomy): Eukaryota > Metazoa > Chordata > Aves > Coraciiformes > Alcedinidae > Corythornis > Corythornis vintsioides. The sequence goes on along the minus strand of JAOEGS010011583.1, from coordinate 26,152 downwards.
TCATTGTGCCCTAGTTCCAGTAAACCACTCTTAGGCACCACCTTCTCCCAACACATTATTCTCCCCCAAAATATGTTTACTATCCTATTTCATCATTAGCCAAGATTCCTTACTCTCTCAACAAATATTTTATAAAATGGAACACCATGAGATAGAAATATGTCAGCTGAGAAAGTTTTAAAATCTTTTATTACTCAAAAGGATGTGATTAATTTAAAGCATGTAAACCATTTGTGTATGGCCTAAGAAATCATTGCATTTGTAAACTTTTGTATTAATGTAGAAAAAAAAATCTTTGTCTAGAGTCATACAAACAGGGAATCACAGAATCATAGAATCACATTCTGTGATTCTGTGACATAATGCCTGGCAGAAAAGAAAGGTCTTTAACAGAAATCCTCTGTCATGATCCTATTAAGGCACAATAAAACATATGGATGGCACCTAGCTAATGTATTAACTCTCTGCACATTCTTTTTTCTCGAGAGAACAGTTCATCTAACCAACTGTAAGGTGTCTGCTATAGGAACACCCAATGGGCAAAATTTTAGGTAGAATCATAGAATCATAAAATGTCTAGGGCTGGAAGGGGTCTCCAAAGGTCATCTAGTCCAGCCCTGCTGCAGTGAGCAGGGATATCCAGGCTGCTCAGAGCCTTGGCCACCCTCACCTTGAATATCTCCAGGGATGGGGCCTCATCCATTGCCTCCATGTCACACAGACTCTTTGACTCTCTCCATCATGTATCGAGGGAGTTTAACCATCTAGTTTATCTGTGGCCACCTACTTGCATATACCCAAGCCTTGTTGTTTTAATAGCAAAATTAAATCCACTCCAGCAGTTCAGTTAAAGCAGAATCACAGTTACCTTATAACCTCAAAAGGCACAAAATGAGGTTTGGATAAAACAGATGGTACAGAAGTTGTCTAAAGCTGTTAGGTTTCTGAAGTATAGAAGAGGATTCACAGGGTATAGCTCAGGTGGGACAGGGAAGAACTAACAACCCCATGTGTGTGTTAAACTGTCAGCCTCTAAAAAGTCAAAGAAAAAAAAAAGCAGTTACCACTATCCAGCAGCTGTTAGCAATGTATTCAACCCAGCATAAGAGTATTCATGGGGAGGAAGAGAAACAAAATTCTACCATAAATCAGCAGTTTGTGCCGGTCTGTATGTAAAACTAGTGGTTATCAGGTTGTTTTGTGAGCTGTTCAGCTCTTTTAATAACAAGACTGACAAACAAGTCTCCTGTTTATTTTGACACTGTGTCAGAGATACTGTGGGGATATTTTAATTAACTAAGCACATAGCTTTCTCCTGTCTCAGCCTTTGATAATTCCATATTTTTTGTTTCCTTCTGCCTGACTTTTACCACCTTGACTTCAGGGTGAACATCGCACCACCATTTGAGTTATCCTCATTACAGTAATTTAGAAAACCTCTCAGTAGCACAGAGACAGCAACCACTCCCTGCATTTTTTCTCCCTCTGCTATACTAGGATTAATTATCCAGTACAGTGTCCAATACAGTTTAACTAGACAACATACCTCTGCTTTTGTAGGAATTTGCCAGTTGAACATCAGTTCAACATTGTATTTTATACTGGATACAGAATGACAAATTACCAGCTTTACACATATGTTGCTTGCCAACCTCCATCTCTGCTCTTGAGCTCCCACACTAAGAAAAGCCGTTAGTAATAATTCACAGTATGTTTTCCTGGTCATTGTTCAGTATTAACTACAAAGACATGGCACTTTGCCCAGCATTTAAAATGTTTTGCTGCTGAGCCACAGTCCATCAAGGGCTATTTGCCCTGCTCTACAGATGCATGAGATAGAATGATGCATAACTAATGGCCCACACACGGGACCAGAAGGACAACCTCTGGCTTGTGAGTAGCAGAAACTATGGCCCTATACACCAGACAGGCATCTCATCAACCAGTGTGGTGAACCTCACTGGGCAGAGGGAGCATTGCAATCCCAATGGCTGCTTGGTTGTCCACAAACAACACCAATTTCCCACCCCTGGGGCAAGCTGAGATGCCTACACCACTTCTTTTTATGCAATATCTCTTAGTCCGTGAAGGTGGTTTACGGTTCTACTTCTACTGCACAAGAGGCACAGCTTTTTCAGTTTGTCCACCTGCAAAATACTTTTCTTCTTGAGTTTTCCTTTCACCAACTGCTGTCAGAAAGTTCAGCTGTTTTTTGGCTGTGCTTGAAGCAACACAGCTTTTGTATAAGGTGTTTCATCCACACTAGAAAAAAAAAAAAAAAAGGGGGTTTGTAATTTTCTACTTGTTTAATGTAACCTTTTTTCAAGTTTTTATAATCACTTCTGTTAAAAAACATTCATAGGATGCTGAAAACCCAACAGATAATGATTCTATGACAAGCTGAAAGAACTATGGTGCTGACTTGGCAAGAGTTCAATCCTCCCTTACCTAATGGTAGTTTTTCTCATTGTTGTAAACTGCAGTCTTAGGCACTTAGACAAATTTTGTATTGGTCACTAATGTCTTGAGTTTCTTTTAATTTTTACAGCTGGTCTTTTAGGAAGAATTGGAGAGAACTGCTTAACCAAGTGATCTAATTAATTAATAACACTAAAATTATTAAACATAAATGATATTATTAACAATTATAGTTTTACCACATCTTTAATAAATCAGTCGCACAAACTTACGTTTTTCTCAGTCTAATGTGGGTTTTTTTTGCAGAGTTATAGCAACATGAGTGCATAGAATGGGATTATGGTAATGTATCTGTAACATACCATATTTATAACTCAGTCACTTGTTTGCCTGTGTTTGGAAACTTCTTAGATGTTATATATATTTTTTTTATTTTTGCATATAAAATAAAGGGCAGGTTTTAAAACCACTTACACATCTTATTCTTGGCATCTATTACTATTGCCTACACATTGTTCTTCAGGCGATAGATGTACACCCAGACATTGGCACCAAGCTTATGAAAAGCTGTGTGTTCAGGAGTTTCAGTGTCTAGTGCTCTTTTGGGTTACAATTTAGCAAGACTGCTAATAACTACTATTTAAAGAAAAACCTTCAAACTAAAACAGGAAAATGTAACAGAATATATATATATATATATTTGTAATTTGAAAGAAAAAAAAAAAAAGTAATAAAAGTTGCTGAAAATATCCCAGTTTTATTATTATTATAAAACAGACTGCTGTAGGGATATATTGGTTATAATGGAGGTATATAAGTCACTTTGAAGAGCAATGGGTTATCTTATATATTTTCCATGCTACCAATCAAAACGATTCAGCAAAAGCACAACTCACATTCATATTTCCATTCAAGTGAATGGATGCCACCTCTCAGAAGTTTGAAAGTAGAATATGACAATTATAATAATATATCTTATTCAACAACATTCTTAAAAAAATTATTTCTTATGTAAGTCAACAGGACTTAAATGAATCCTTGAATTATTGGCAGAATGGGAGCTTACACATCTGATTCTACAATTCTCATTCTTGCTGTAAGTAGTACTTATAGGGTCAGGACAACTGAAAATCTGTTATTTCACCCTCAGCTGAGTACAGTTCAAGAACAGATATATGGACTTGATAATATCTTGCTTGTGAGCTGCACATCTCCTGAGAAGCTAACTGGGATGATAACTAAGGTGAGGGAACTGTAGGGCACTTAGAGCACTTAATGACAACTGAAGATCCATATTTTTTTCCACAGGTAATCATTTACACAGTCCAAGAGTGGACTTCAGAAGAAGGTGGGTTCAGAAGTACCATCTCCACAGTTGTAGAAGACAGCTACCATAAAGACTCATTTTGCTTTCAACTGGATTCTAATATGCTGGTCCAGACAAAATAACAGAATAATTTTGAGTAATGTAGATGGTAGAGTGATCTGACAGCAAATATTCAAGGGAATTTGATGCAGCAGACACAGCCAAAATTGAGGTTACTGAGAAAGGCTCTTCCCCTGGAACAGTTTTTGCTGTATTTTTTTTTTTCTGAGATGTCATTGGACACTGTCAGAGACAGCATACAGAGATGTATGTATCTTTGATCCAGTGCAATTGTTCTTCAAACAGGAATCAAACAGAAATGGGCAGGTATACATTAACAGTCCTCGAATAAATGAAAGCCCCTAGACCATCTGTTGCTTGAATGTTTTCTGATGTTTCTACAGGACAGAAGCCAACATTTGCATCTGCTTTATAACTTTATGTAAACTTGCTATTCCATCACTCATGTCAGGTTCTCTTCAGTTTCACATCCAAAGCCAAATTTGGAAAAGTCCAGAAACAATAAATCACGCGTTTCTCCAAACATACAAGCAAGGATCACACATTAATTTGAAGTCAAACTCATTCACTTCCAGACATGTGTTATTTCATTTTTTATTAGTACTTGTTAAATTAAGCATATAAAGATAACAGAAAAGATGATTAGTTCAAACCTTCTCTGTTCCCAAGCTTTCATTGCCCACAGTGTCACATTCTCAGGAAGTGACACATATTCGACCTTTCCCTTCCCCTTTCCCCTCCCTTTCCCCTTTCATTTTTTTCCTTTTCCGCTTTTCCTTTTCTTTTTTTTTTTTTTTCCTTTTCCACATTAGGTGAGGAGTGTGCTAACCCTGTGAGCTGCAGGGTAGAACAAAAATGTGTGAGATCTTTTCTTTGAACAAACCATCTGGAAATCATTCTTGCTCTGGCAGCACTGAGCTGTGCACAGTTTGACTAGTTTTCAGGGCAAACCCTGATAGAAGAGTCCTCAACAGCCAATAAAAACAACTGCTTCCTAAAAGGGTCAAATAATGTTTAAGTATTTGAGACAAACATTACATATAATTATTTACATGGCAATTATGAACAATAGACCACTGTAAGCATTGGTTCTGAAGAGCTGTAAGCCTGGATTTCTCTTACAACTTTGCTACAAATATTTAAAAAATCTAACATAAGAACTTTCTGATTAGAACCATATATTTTAGATATGTAAAAAGGTTAAACTAAGGTTGCTTCTTAAGCAAATACATTAAAGATGATGATTCAAATGTCTAAGTCAAGGGAAAGCTGTGTTTAGTAGTATAATAATCAACCCATCTGTGACCATTTTTTCTCACTTAAATAATTTCTTCCTGACAATGTCTTCATTCCCATGGCTGTCTCTCTTCTTATTTCTTAATCATTACTTGGTGTTGTGTAGTTTGACTATTCTGTCAACCAATTACTTCTCTCATGTCTTAATCCTTTGATACCTATTCACTGTCTTTTTTATTGCACTTCTGTCTTTTCATACTTCTCTTTTTTGTTCTTTTCTGTTTTTTTTTTTCCAGAGAATGAACCTATTTCTTTTAGCCCATTTGACATTGAGGGGTTTTTAATACTATTTTTTTCTCTATCTTCTTTTTTGGCTTACAATCTTTTTAAACTCCGCACATACATTTACACATAGACTATGCTTCTTCAAGCTATTTCACTGCAACTTTTCCTGGAATATGTGGTAGAAGCAAGGCATTACCCCCAGAAGTGTGAGTAGGACTGTGATACTTCACTACATGATCATGTGCCTTCAGGACAAAGCAAATCACTGAGCCACACAGACATGCAGAAATATTTCATTGTACATTTTAAGAAATCACAGACCAACCAAACAAAAAGTGAATGTAACTAAATGATTAAAAATGTTATCTCCTAGTCAAGAAAGAATACAAATATCTAATTTAGATGAGAAACAACTATATTTGGATTCATTACTTTCCTGTTAGAGGAAACTAGAGCATAATGTAATTGCCCAGGACCTCACTGGACAATTTAGAATCCATTACTCTCTCTCCCCTACAAACTCTCAAGCTCCTTTCACCCAGGAATTCTTCCTCCCTTTCCAGTTACTTCCTGTCTTCCCAGAATTGATCCAGCTGCTGCAACCAGTTTGCTCCATTTGTCACCACAGACCTATGGTCCTTTTGTAGAATCTGTGTTCAGAGGGGCAGCAGCACCTTGAGGATATCTTTTGTCATAGGAGAGGGGTGGCCAAGTTACAAACATTCCTCAAAGTGTGCAGATTATGTGCTGGTCAGATTAATAATTAAAATATAACCCATTGAAGGAAAATTATCATATGAAATATTATTTGATTTAACTTTATGGGTCTCTGTCAAGGTGCCAACTTCAATGGTAATGCTATGTATTTTATTATTAATATGCTAGGCAAAAATTCACCTAAAGTTGCATCCTCCTTATGCCATTGGAATGTGGGGGATCACAGAGGTGTCCAGAGACACTCCATTTAAGCTTGCTAAAATAAAATAGCATGGTGATATATACATCCTTATAAATACTAGGAATACCCCAACAATAGTCTTCAGGAAACAGAAGTACTGCTGCACAGCACTGCAGTAGTCCTCTGAAACAGGGCCATGGCTGGGCAACTTTGTCTAAGGCTGAGCCAAGGACAAGACATATAGTCAAGTGAAGGGTTAGTGAGAGACAAAGCCTGAGGCTTCAGTGAGGTGAGTCTGTCAAAGGGACAGGTTACCAAAAAAAAATAAATAAAAAAATCCAGGGAGCATTGTGAAGATCAGCACTGTGTGTGTTACTGAGTTGTGCACAGTTGAGACCAGAGACCTCTTGGTCTCAGCTGAGCCTTTAGATGCCCAAGATGTAGTCTTGAACAAGATGTCAGTAATGATTTCTGTCTATAGCCCCTGGGCCACCTTGCTGCAGGCCCATACCAGCTGGAGCTCTGGGTTTTGTCTGCATACTAACCATAGCCCTAATCTAAACCCTAAGCCTAACCTACACAGAAAGCCTAAACACAATCATATGATATGTCAGTGACTGAGCATTACACAAAGATGCTCAGTTAAGTTTGCAAGGATTATTTATTTTTGAGGTCCACCCCATCCTTTAGCAGCCCCTTTGTGGCTCCACTCCATCTATAGCCCTAGGTCACTCTCAGTCTTGAGACCTAGACTTTAGGTTTCTCTGAACACCAACCCTAAATGCAACCCTAAGCCAAAACATGGGCTTGGCTGAGCTTTAAGTTCAGGACCCCTGACTTTATTGCTTTAATAAAGTTTTAAAATATTTTTTTTTGTTTTTCTTCATTGCCTATCCCTTCCTTGAGCAACTCCTTTGAAGATTCAGTCCAGCTGCAGCCCTAGGTATTGTCTCTCAGTCTTAATAAACTTAATTCTGGACTTCAGACCTTGGCCTTCTCAAAATCTAATCTCAGAGCTCCCATCTACAGCACAGGTAAAAAAGTTCCCATGAATTATTTGACTTTGCAACTATCCCTTTCTTGATTAGCCCCTTTGAAACAACACTTCCAACTGAATCCGCAAGACCACAAAATCTTGCCCTTGGCTCATTCATATCCCAGCACCCTCAGGCACGGCTTTCTTTAATATGATATGAATGTGTCCTGGTTTGAGAACTAATTCTGTTCAGTGAATTTACTTTTCAGTTCAATTCCTCTAATTAACTGTCCTGTGTGAAGTTAGAAGCCTGTTTTTGCAGACACTGTCTGATTCTAGCAGTGATAATACCTTGTGTTTAGAGTCAGTACCAAGGGTTGGTGTGCAGATCAAGGCCCTGCTGGATCTTGTGCACTACACTGGGGGGTGCAGAAAGTGAAAGCCTGCACCTTCAAGGAGAAGCAGACAGGGCAGGTGACCCCAAACTGACCAATGTAGGATTCCATCCCATACATGTCCTATTTAGTATAAAGATGAGGGATTTGAAGGGTCTCACCCCTCTTGACCCTCTGCTGGCTTTGCTCAGCTTGGCTAGGGTCCTCTTCTGGTTCTTTCCTTGGAGCATCTGAGGATGGCTTTACCCTTTCTTCCTTTGATTCCGATCTGTGTGTTCCTGAATCTAGTACCAGAATCCAGCTCCTGAACACAGCTCCCATCTGCTGCGGGGCCCGGTCTGGGATTGTCCCAGTGCCAACTCCACAATGTCAGTGACAGTGATGTAATTACCATCACTGGGGGTTGGATTCAGTACTGGTTTTATACATATTTTTATATATTCCATTTTTATTATTATTTTCATTTCCATTAAAGCTGTTCTATCTTCCTTTTCTAATTTCTAAGTCTCTCTCCCTTAATCCCTTTCTTTTCACTTTTGGGGTGGGAGGGGAGTTAACAGAGAGCATCTGTTATAGATCTAAGGGACTGCCCTGACCCTAAACCATAACACAGTGGGGATTTCTCTTTGCAAACCCCACCTTCCTTGAACAGCTGTCTTTGCAGTCCCACTCCAATTTGAGCTCCAGGATTTGCCGTCTCCTAACTGTGACCCTAATACTAGTCCAAATCTGTCTCTAACCTTAACATAAACACACAAGAGTTGAACTGCAAGAGGAAATCTCCCCGCAGAACTTATTCGAGATTGTCATGGCTGGGAACCAGGAGAAGGCTCAGCCAAGGTCAAAGCAAAGGCCTGGTGGTGGGCTTGGGGTGAGAAGGGAAACAAAGGTTTGTACTTTGTCCTGGCTTTTATTGGGATAGTTGTGGGTTTTTTTTGGTTGGGTTTTTTGTTGTTGTTGTTTTTTGTTGGGTTGGGTTGTTTTTTTTTTTCTTTTTTAATAGTAGCCGGTATAGGGCTATGGATTTGTGCTGGAAAGACTGTTGATAATACAAAGATGTTTACAGTCTTGCTGAGCAGTGCTTGCATAGCATGAAGGTCTTTTCTTCTCTTTATTCCTTACACCACCAGCTAGGAGTGCACAAGGAGTTGGGAGAGAACACAGATGGGACATCAACTGACCAAAGAGATATCCTATACCATGTGATGTCATGCTTAGCATATAAAGTTAGGAGAAAAAAGGAAGTGAGGGACATTTGTAGTGATGGCATTTGTCTTCCAAAGTAACCTTTATTCATGATAGAGCCCTGTCCTCCTAGAGAAGGCTGAACATCTGCCTGCAAATGGGAAATAGTGAATTAATTCCCTATTTTGCTTTGCTTATATGTGCAGCTTTTGCTTTACTTATTAAACTGTCTTTATCTCAACCCACAAGTTTTCTCCATTTTACTTTTCCAGTTCTTTCCCCCCATCTCACTGGAGGGGAGAGAACAAGTGGCTGTGTGGGGCTTAGTAGATGTCTGGAGTTAAACCATAACACACTTGTAATGTGAAAAGGTGAAAAAAAATGCTTCCAGGGACAATAGTTTTGGTGAATTTTGACAAGAAGTCATAGTCCACAGGATGCCAGTCAGGAGCTGCTCTATCCAGGTCTGTACCCTACAGGAACAAAACCCATCACATGCTGAAGTTCACTGAATATTAGGAATTGGAAGGGACCTAGAAGATCATCTAGTCCAACTCCCTGCCAGAGCAGGATCACCTAGACTAAGTCACCTAGGAACACATCCAGGCGGGTCTTGAATGTCTGCAGAGAAGGAGACTCCACAACCTCCTTGGGAAGCTTGTTCCAGAGCTCCACCACCCTCACTGGGGAAAAGTTTTTCTTTGTGTTTACCCTAAACCTCTTATGCTCCAATTTACTCCCGTTGCCTCTTGTCCTGGATGACATTGAGAAGAGTCTGGCTCCATCCTCTCTACACTCACCTTAAGCATATTTATAGACATTGATGAGGTCCCCCTCAGTCTCCTCTTCTCCAAGCTAAAGAGCCCCAGCATTCTTAGCCTCTCCTCATAAGGGAGATGCTCCACTCTCTTAATCATCTTGGTAGCCCTGCGCTGGACACTCCCCAGTAGTTCTCTGTCTTTCTTGAACTGGGATGTCTAAAACTGGACACATTATTCCAGGTGAGGTGTCACTAATGCAGAGTAGAGGGGGAGGAGAACCTCCCTTGACCTGCTGGCCACACTTCTCCTAATGCATCCCAGGATGCCATTGGCCTTCTTGGACAATGCAAGGGCGCATTGTTGGCTCATGGTCATCCCCCTGTCCACCAGGCCCCCCAGGTCTCTTTCTCTAGAGTTTCTCTCCAATAGATCATTCACCAGCCTGTACTGATACATAGGGTTGTTCTTCCCCAGATGAAGGACTTTACACTTGCTCTTATTAAATTTCCTTAAATTTTCAGCCTGTCAGAGATGTACAGAGTGCCCCTGCTAACATTTGCTTCAGAAACAAAAGGGCAGCCATGAAAGGGTGTAGACACCCTGCTGAGGACACTCCAGGACAAGAGTTCAAGGATACTCCTGAGGGACTGTGGCTGTGGGTAGTCCATGCTTGGGCAGGGACAATCCTGAGGGACTGTGGATCACAGTCCCATGAATCACCCACAGTGGGGCAGGGTAACCTCTGAGAATCTGCAGCTGTGGGTTACTCACTCCGGGACAGGAAGATCCCTGAGGGACTGTATCCATATGCCACTCCCCACAGAGCAGGGATACTCCTGAATCTGAATTTTCAATCTTACCACTTTTTACCAATTAATTTAGTTAGCTGGTTTGTCTCTAAAAAACAAAGTTCCTTAACAACAGAAATAAATTTACCAAATTCTCAAGGCTGACATTACCAGAACTTTATTTCTGAAGAGCAAATTGTTTCAAATCCCCTATTGGCTGACACTCTCAGTGAGGCGTCACCATAGCAACCCGAGGAGGTCAGCATGACCGTGGCTAGGCAGCGGGATGCCACAGGCAAGGCTCCTGTCTGGTCATCAGGCACCCACAAGCCTTCCTGGACCAGTTACCCAGGATGCTCCAGCAGTTGTGGCAATGATGTCTATGCGTGAGGTGTCAGGAAAAGAGATTTCAGATGGTGCATTTTTAGATAATTATAGCATAGTTCTGGCAAGTTTATGAGTTGAAAGTGATGTGACATCAACCACTAGAGACATGCAATAACCTTCTAAAGATGGGCTGTATGAAAAGCCCTGTTCCTGTTCTAAAATTGAATTTCCCCATTTGTATTTACAGAGCATTATTAATATAGACAGGAGTGAAATATATTGTATTAATATCCTTCAGAAAATGGTGCAAGTAAATGGGAAATGAGTATCTGTATGTAATTATAGCTTAGGGAGCCTGTAATATAAGCAGCTGCTTATAAAACCAGGCAGCTGGGCATTGCCAGCTGTGTTTTTCCCCCTGTGAAAGGCTCCATGACATCAACATATTTCCTCACAGCCTCCATGGCACTTTATAGGTGACACCTGTGACAATAATGACAGAATTTTTCACCCAGGAGATATCTTCATTTCCCATCACCTTCACCCCTAAGAGGAATGCATGGTTTCTGCAGTTGCTGCCCTGAAGGAGTACCATGTCTTGGGGAGGGTGGTCCAGGACGAAATCCATCTCACCATGTAGACAGCCCCCACCTGCAGAAATAAATGGAACTGGAGGAAAACTCCTTTTTCTCTACAAACCAACTCCTGACCTAACAATCTGTTCATGATGTTTGTGTACTGTTCAAGTGGCTGCTCAGTCAGTGTTTCTCATGATAGGGTGAGAATAGAAAGGAGTGCAGAAGAAGAAAATAGTCTTCCAATACCTGCCTGCAGGGGTTAGTGCCTGGACAAGCTCCCTGTCTCAAGTGAGGAGAAGCTTGAACAAGGACCTGTACCTTACAGAGTTGCAAAATCAGGAGAGAACCCTGCTCCTTTAGAAGTCCCTCCCAACCCAAACTATTCTATGATTCCATGATTCCTACATTTCTTCCCTTTTCTTCACACTCCTCCAAACTGTACCACATATTCTTCCTCACCCAAAGAACTGAGTATGACTATAAGGCTTAAAGTGTTAAGTTACCTTTAGATAGTGACAAATCAATCAATCAATCAATCAATCAATCAATCAATCCACCAGAACAGAGAGATTTTAGAAAGTATTTGGTAAGGATGGAGAGCAAGAACAGCATAGTGTTAAAAACATTACTAGGTATTTTATAAGCAAATGGATATAAGACATTTTAGGACAGGTAATTTAAGGTCCTGACAGAGTGTTTTTCAATACAATTTCTTATTTAAAACAACATAAATTATAATAAAAATAATATTCAACATAAACTGTACTACTGACCTGATTCAAATCACACTGGGATTTAAACTACAAAGTAGTAAATTATATGGCACATTTTTTTCTTGTTTGTTCTTGTGGTTCTTGTGCCCAACTGCACATTTTCAACACTCCACTCAAAGACAAATATTTTAGTTTTATTTAAGGTGCAGAATTACAGATGGTTACAGATAAAATTTAGATATACTTTTTAAAGAATATTGAGTCTAGAACTATTTCATGGAAACCAAGCTCAAATGATATTTCAGTTAAATACAATTTACAAGTATAAGAAATTAAATTTATCCAGTTGCAGTTGGATATAATCATTACTTCAAACCATAAACCTTCAGGCATACAAACTTAATGTCTGAAGGCAAACAATTTAAAATAAAGTATCAAATGATCTGATGAAAATGTACGGAAAGGTTCTTCTCAAAGGCATTATTAAGATCTACCTTATCTTCACTGGGAGGCTATGCAAGCTACAAACGGGAAGCTTTTAATGGTGAGATTATACTTGACAGTAGCATATTCCAAACCACGCATGGGAAAAGATTAGGCAAAGGGAAATAAAAAATGCAACTAGAGTAGTATAGAAAATGATAACCAAATACTGTTAAGACTATATAAATTTCTATTTTGTACAGACTCATATAAAGTATCTTCTAGAATTCAAGATGAAAATGGAAAAGAGCAAGAGGAATATGTTTTCAGATCCATAGGTCAAGATTATTGCAATATGGAGAATAAGTAATGAATCGTGACCATGGTCTGATTCAATGGTTGGTTTTAGTCACTAGTCATCACCAGGTCACTCTTAAAAAGTAAGGTCTTTCCCAGCAGTTACAAGAAAGGAGAGAGAAATGACACATGCAGAGTGTACTGGATAAGTTAGTTACCAGAGGATTAAACAGGTCAGCAAAGCTTCACTTTCCTTCAGGCTTTGGCTCAGCCATACCATGTGACTTATCAAATCATCTCGCTGCTCTATGCCTTTGTGACCCTTCTCACGCTTTTTCCACTAGGATCAACTATTAGTTTGGGGTTGGAATAATCTCTTAACTTCAAATGGCAGCAGCAGTAAAAGTGACACCTGAGCAGTCACCCTGTATTCCCTCCATTATCAACAGAGAGCTGTCACCTTGTTGGCTGGGGGGCAAGGGAGTGGAGTGGTGGTGTTATTCTTTTGTCCTACTTCAGATTACGGTCAACCCTCTCATCATTAGGATGAGAGGACTTGTTCCCTAAGACGGCTTATTACTCTCGTTTAACTATAGCACCATTACAGTTTTGGTGACTTAGAACTGCCTGCAACTCACATTTGAACAGGTTACCTCTGTTTCTACATATGTCTGCAGTCTAAGGCATTGAAGTTACAAAGTTGTTATGCAAAATTAAAATTAGAAATTTCCAGGCTTTTCTAAGATTCATCACTCTGACTTGTAAACTGAGCTCTTTCAGACAGGATCTATATTCTCTGCCTTGTACAGCCTTTAGTAAATACTAGTGACTTCTATGAAATTTCCTTCAAAGTATGCTTTTAAACTTTTGATGAATCATCTTACTCTTACACTTTCTGGACTTGGAAAGTGCCATCAAAGAAAAGAGAGGGTTTAGTTCTAAAATAAATCTCTAAGAACACCTGGCAGGAACAATGTGTTGACTGAATCTTATAGGAGATTCTTATGATGGATGGGAAAGTATGAAAAAATAAATGGGTTTCTGAAATGTTTATTTCTTTGTGCACATAAGACTGTGACACTGAGTTATCTCATCTCACAGAACAGCTGCAGGTGACAAAAAAAAAAAAAAGAGTGAAAATACTTTAAATCTCTTTAAGGGTGAAAATTTTGTTAAAAGGGAACAAAGTTGGTAATACTCAGATATGAATAAAGGCCTGAGACAGGGAAGGAGGAAAAGGGAACTTGTGCATGTAATCTAATTCCAGAATACATGCAATTAAATGTCTGAGAAATAGCTAAGGAGAGAAAATGTAATGCTGATGATCAACAACTTTCAGCCACTGAAGCTGCAGTTCTACACCAGAACAGAGAGACAGGCAGGCACAAATTTTTTACCTTGGAATTTTTGCCTGTGGAATTCTTTGTAGAATTGATTATTTACTTCCACTGATTGTGAGAACAAGAAAAGGTCTGTCTTATATTACAGCTGAAAGTTGTAGAATTCCTGGTGATGGTAGTCAGCTGGATTTGTAGTTAAAATATGCTTTGGGAGAGTGCTAGATAGAAACATCATCATCAGAGTATTGTTATTTTGTAATATTATTTTGGAATTCAGAATGTATTTCATACAGAAAATATGCATAGCAACTTAGTTAACAAATCCCTTTTGACAAATTAAAAAAGGTAAAAACTACCTTGATTTTGTTTTCCAATCCTGACACAAGTTTGGCTGGCAGACTTAGACTTTTGAGAGCGGACTTTAATCTTGTAGAGACTAATAGAGAATAAACAAGTGGCAGATTTTGCCTTTACCTTGACCCAGAGTCCTGGGAAGAACTTTTTTTTCTCTTCATTCGTCTTTGTAAGATATTTCAAATCGAACCCTCCATGTTGCCTTAGGGTTGGCAGGAAACGGGCAGCACAGCATGGAACACAGATGCAGACTGCAGTAGAGGAAGGCTTTTCCAGAAAGACCATGCCTTCAGGAGCACTGATTCCCATCTTTTTTTATCAAGCACATACCCAACCATCTTTATGCTCCTATTCTTTTACCCAGAAATATGTTCATCTTTATTATCTGAACTACTTCTCCCCAGTTTTGGCTAGCTAGTTTTTGAAGCAAAAAAATCCATTCTTATGTTCACATCTTCACCAAGAAACCACAAAAGAATATTCTGTTTTCTGTACAAATAATCTGCAGTTAAAAATCATAGGGGAAAAAAAAAGTGTTAGTGATTTGTTATGAGCATCCATTTATAAACTCTGTGGTTTTGCTGTCATGACAGGCTGTCATGCAGTACAAAAATAATCATTTGTGTGTATGGGTTTCATATCTAGAATATCAACTGCACTATTCATATATGTTTTTGGTGGATGTTTAGATATGTATTATGACTCCCAGAAGATGATGTAGTAAATACTGCCACTGCAGACTGCTGGAACATGTCAGTGATGTTTCATTTTATGCTGTTTAATATTTCAGAAGGGATTTGGACGTAGTTTTTGGTTTGTTTGTTTGTTTGTTTGTTTGGGGGTTTTTTGTTTGTTTGGGGTTTTTTGTTGTTGTTGTTGTTGTTGGTTTTTTTGTTCTTTGTTTTTTTTTTTTTTTGTCACAAAGATAAAATGGCCAAACCCTGGATTTCTGACTAGGATAAGGACAGCTGGGAAGAAAGTAATTTAATTTGGTTAAGATCTCATCAGCCTACAGTACACTCCTAAAATGCTGGAAGTCATACAAGTAGCAATCAAAACTACCAAGACTACCCAATTAAGGATTCAGTGATCACTAGCATCCTGTCACATAAAGCTGTAATCATACTGCAAGCCTGATGAAGCCTGAAGTCCTGACAAACAACCTTGGTAGACTCTGGCATTGGCAGGTTTTCTTTTGAGTTAACTACATGTTAGAAATGAACAGGTTGTGTACTGAAAATCTGACTGTTAGTATGGTGCTGGGAAGTCTACAGCTTCAAAGTGTAAAATAGCACTTGTGTTTTACATTTCCTGTCAAGAAACAAATGATGGAGTAGTACAACAAACAGGATGGTATGGAGAGTAAAATCACCTGTATTATCTTTTAATATACCCTGCTTTAAAAATATAGGCTTATACTGCAGGAAAAGAACTGCATTATGCTACTGATTCTGACTGCTGACAAGGCAGGTGTGTATAGACTTAGAACTATACAGCATTCCTCAGGAAAAACAGTATTGGCGCATAATGCCTTTGTACTTTCTCACTCAAAGTGAATATATTAAAATAATGCAACATTGACTACATTTTGACCTTTTAGTACAGTAATGCATAGACAAGGCTTTCCTTGCTGGATACTGCACAAACTCAGAACACACTTCGCCCAAGGCGCTACTCATTATTTGGATATTATTACAATTATTTCATATACTGCATGTAATTAAATGTTATAGAAGCTGCCAGTTGCTCTTACAGTGTTAATCCTTTCAAGTTTTAAAAGTACACTAATTTTAAATAGGAGGTGATGTTTTAATCAACTAGAATTTAATCAGTTAATTTATGGGAAGGTAGTAATATATAAATTCTTTATGCCCAATCATTATTAATTTGAATAGATAGATGCACTTTTGGAAAAAAATGTCTCTTTCACCATGACCATGGCAAGAAGATGAAATTAACGGACCACAATTTAATAGCGGAAAAAAAAAATGTTAAGAGAAAACATATTCATATTGAAAAAAAAAAAAAAAAAGAACTTGAAAATAGATGTAAGATGACTGTAATGTCCATTATTTATTATGGTTATTTATTTCATTATGGATATTCTGTCCAGAGTGTTACTTGTCACTTAAACCTGAATGCATTCAAGTGCCTGTTTTGTTGTCTTGGTTTCTGTTTTTTGGTTGATTGGTTGGGTTTTTCTTCTTTTGTTTTTTTGTTGGTTATATGAAGTTGCAGATGATTTTTCTCTGCATTAGTGCATTTTTGTGTCAGGTAGATTTACACCCAGCAAAGTCAACCATAGCAGACACTTCAGCATGTGAGTTTTTTTGGAAAGCGTCTCTGGGCACTGCTCTCTCCTCAGACTGAACACAGAGCTAGTTGTCTCCTGGACATGGAATTCTTCTTCAGTACCAGGCACCAAACAGTTTTATGCTCAAGCATTATGAGACCCCTCTAAGTTCAGGCATAAGTAATAAAACCCATCCTGGTGTAATTCTTGTTCCATTTCATGGTTTCATAGAGCAAAATCTGTTCATAATTATTACTAGCAATATTATCATCACTGATAATCATATTCTATTAGTAACAACAATATTATGGGTTCCTAATACCATTGTCACTGAAAATGTAGCAGTTCCTCAATGAGACATGCACTGCTTCCTTAAAGCTATACGAGTAAGCTCTGTATAATAGGAATAAGGAAATTATTTGGAAGAGGCACAAAAAAAAAACAAAAATGCATATCTCTAAGCTATTATTGTTCTCCACAATATAATTTATCTTTGGGTTCTCTGTCATTGTCTCTTGGCAATGCCTATGCTTTCCCTCAATACAGAGGTCATAGATACAGTATTTAAATTTTTACTCTAGAATAGACATATTATCTAAGAAGTCTAATCAAATGAGATTAAAAGGCACTTTTCAGTGTGCTGTAAATCCTGCAGGTCAAGGACATTTTCTGTGATACAGTGCTATAACAGCTCTTTTGCAGTTTGAATGCCAATGAATATCCCTGGACCGAGATGTGACTTCTATAACCACATATTAAAGCTACCCTCCAGCCAGTGAATCTCGAGTGTAAATGAGCCTGTGGAAACTGATTTTGCATCATGAGATGCTTTCCAAGTTCTTTATTTAGCCTCCGTAGAGTAGGCTAGAGTTCAGGCTATGAAAGATTGCATGTCTAATGCAGAACTAGAATGTACCTTCTGCAAAAGCAACAGGAAATTACCCCAAAACATGGGGCCTGCAACTTAATTCCAGGCTCATCAGCCTCTGGCTCTTCCAAGGGGGTCACTTGCTCAAGTACTTGGATTCAGTTCTGGAATAAGAAAGAAGAAAAAAGAAATAGGTGTCTCACTCTGTTATACTCCCATTTTAAGCACACTCTGATAATGATTCCTAATGCTGATTTCTAGTTCACAAAACTAGAAATTTTCTATTCCCTGACACTGAAATTACACTTCTCACTCAGTGTAAGGGCAGGGTTTATTTCAGAAAATCTCTCAGAATGGATCCTGTTCCTTCTCCCTCTTATTGATTTAACTAAAAGACTGTTTGAACATGGTGATTACTGTGGCAATATCTGTGGAGTTCATAGTAGCTATTATTCCATGTATCTTCTGATGTTCACAGGACAAGTACACAAGAATGGATTGGTATTTTGGAATAGAGGTAGACATATGAGAATGTTTGTTTAGATTTAGATTTTTGGATTATTTTTGATGATTTTTTTTATGCCGTGGATTAATTTACCTTTCTTGTTAATTCAGGATTTAATAAATGGTTAACCATAAATATACTTGGATAACACTCACTGTGCTTTCTTTTAATGAACAGAATAAATCAGAATACATAAATGCAAATACTGAAAATATTAGAAGCTGTTAAGAAGCATGAAGGAGACGAGAATGTAAGAATTAAGCATTCAAAGTTTTAATCAGGATAACAAGGGAAAAAAATAAAAGTATAAAGAAGACAATTTAACAAACTTACCATAGCAATTTCTTTAATTTTTTTTTTTATTTTTTGTGAAGGAATCCTACAGGTCCACCAAAGGAATTATTAAAACTGATACAAATATGACTTGGGAAGACAGATGCATGAACAATTTCTATTAAACAATGACTGTCATGGAAAGGACAGAAATTCACTGCTAATTTTTTTCTTGGAGTACAAGAATAAGTGTGGGGGGGGGACGGGACGGACGACGAACGACACGGACACACATCAATGAAGCCAGAAAGACCTCCATTCAAAATGAACAAAAGTATTTCTTTATGCAAGGAGTAATAGACCTGTGGAGCTTATGTCAGAAGACACAGATGATCATTAAGACTGATTCAAGAGGACACTACATAATTTCCTGAAAGAGAAATAAATACTGTAGGTGCATATCTAAATATAACTTAGATATAATTAGCATATAAAGAACAGAAATATAACTGGATTGATGTATATTTGCTATCAATTGCTAGATAAACATGGAGGAGGTGTAAGTAGAAAACTTTTTAACACAAGCATAACTAAAGCAAGGAGGAAATTTGATATGTATATCAATGGCAGGAAATTGTATGAACTATCAGCTTGCAATCATCAAGTGTTTGTGATCAGTGGATGACCTGAAAAAGTCCCTTTGCTCTTGTGTTCTGCTCCTAGTGGAATATATGCCAGCAATTGTAACCTATACAGTGTTGCTCAATCCTGTTCTATCCTGAAGCCTTAATTTTCTACTTACCTGGCATCACAGGTGAAATAGCAGATTCTCTTACATAAAAAGACAGAAGGTGAGAGAAAATTACTTGGTCTTTTTGTAGAACATAGTGATAGGTTCCAGACTGTCTGTAAATTTTTAACGATGCTTTTAGCAATTTCTGAAGTTTCATTTCTGAACTCATCTCAAAAAGAAGTGGTTTCCAGTGAATCTAATGTTCCATCTACACAGCACAATTGTCCAATTACCATGTACAGCTAAATGTAAAAATTCCATTATCATTCACTTCTGTTTTAGTGATGGAAGTAGTTAGTGATAATTAAAATTAACAACAAAATTACAGTAAAGACAGCTACATTCACAGAAGTTGAACTGAATGATAACAAACTTCTTTTAAATGACATTTCAGATGGTAACACTGGAGCACTCCTGTGACATATTTCAGGAAGTTATCATAAGAATATATATTTTGTGCCCATAATTTTATTTCTTGAGCTCGACTGTCAGCCTGCTTTTAGCTTAAAGAATTATAGTCCCCAAAAGAAAACAACATAATGAAAAAAATTTGAGAAGTTTGAAGTAGCTCTTATAAATGCCAGCATGACCTCTACAAGGCAGTAAAAAATCCTCAAAATAGAACCATTCTCCATAACTACTGGAAAAAAAAAAAATTATATTCATTTCCACCCTTCTAAAGTGCTAAGATGGAATAGAGAGGGGCTGGGGATATTATATTTACGAAGAACCCTTTGAAAGAGCTAATATTCTGTAATAATAAGGGAGGAAGAAAACCTTGTTTCTTGCCTCTTAGTAGTACTTTTTCATCTTGGTAGGTTTTAATTTGGTCAGAACTATACATATTTTTGGTGTAGCACAAAAAAATGTTATTCTGAGATAGCACCTTCTCTCAGATGAACTACTTACCAGAGTGCTATCCAAATCCTGCAAGGGGACCATGACAAAATAATGTGGAATCTCACTGTGCCAAAAAATCCAGATAAATAGTCAGACAGCTATTTTATTATCATTTTTGGTTCAAATATTTTAACATAATACTTTAACTGATAAAATCAGTAGGGTGGAATGATACTAGAAACAACCATGTGACAAGGAAGCAAAGATTAGGAGAAGCCATTAGAGTTTGATTTAGGACAATAGTACTTTAATATAATGGTTCAACTCATGACGTGCCGGAAGTCCATCGGATGCCCAGTGCTGTGACCCTTTGATACTTGGGATATCTGTGGAAGGCTATGCCTACAGACCAAACTCTTGCAGGAGGAAAGAGAGATTTTCAGATCATCTTTGAATTCCCTAAGTGATTGAAAGCCTTTATTTCTACTGGGCTTCAGCATAAGAACCAGAGAAGGTCTCTGAAGCTGCTCAGTTGGGTACATATTTGGGGGTCTCTAGACACCTAACCTGTGCACCTGTAAAATGGAAGTCCAAAAGATGGACTGTTTCATTCTTTATGTCCTACGAAGAGAAAAAGTTTCACTTCACATTCAGGAGGGGAATGTGAATTTTGATCAACTGCATTTTTGATAGGAAATGATGTGCTTAGCGTGTCTTCCTACCGGCTCTGTCACTCATATCAGCTTGAACATCCACACAGCTACCAGACATGTTGCTGGGTCATCCAAAAGCAAAATAAGAAGATAGTTTTGAAGTAATCAGATAAATCAATAAAATCACTCTGTTTTATTGCTTTCAGTGTGCTCTCATGACAGATCCCAAGGCATGTGATATGCTCTTGAGGTCAGATTCTATAAAGAAATCACTGTCACAGTATTATTAAGTACTGTGAACCACAGGAAAGACAGTGATGAAGATCAAGTGGCATTCTATGTATAATGTATGTTATACAATGAAGTGTAATTTTATTTTTGAAGGGGTAAACACAATAGCAGCAATATTCCCTAGATGTATGTCTGTCAATTGGCTGGATTTCATAGTCACATTCAATCACAATATAATCCCACCCTTCTCAATAGACCACAGATTTTAACTATAGTTTCAGATATGCTATATAGCCATTATCTTCCATTTTTAATATAGTTCCTATTACATGCAGCTTTGCAATCAAAGCTCCAAGAAATTTTCTAATACTATAAATCCTAGCTTTTAATTAATGAAATTTAATTATTTCAGAAATTGCCTTTTTGGCTAAGTAAGCAGGACCAAGAATGTCACTTATATCTCTTTTTTACTTTATTTTTCAAAAATGAAAGCTCCCCAATATTTTCAGGAAAATATACATTTCATAAGAAAACATAGTACAGCACTCTTTAAGACTTTGCTGTTAATGTCAAGGTCAGACATGGTACTTTTTGCTCCGTTGATTCAGCCATTCATGACCTAAGAGCAGTCACTGCGTATGCACAGAGCACAATTAAATCAAGGTTAGACAAGCAGGATTCTTTAGTACAAGATAATGTGCCAGCAGATTACATACTGCAAGGAAATTTGAATGTGAATCATGCTTGATGAAGATAATTTATTCATTTTCACAATCAAAAAAACCCTATCATTATTTCTGTTTATAGAAAACATGTTAATAACTAAAGTGTCTGACTGAAATGTAAGTGATTTTACGTGTACTCCTATAAACAAGAAAACAAACAGAATTTGTTTTGTTCAGTGTTTTATGTCTTGTTTACACTCTTTCAAGATAGCTTTTATGTAATAAATGAGTTGGAGTAACTTCACAAGTAACGTAAATATTTTCTAATCAGAATTCAACACAAAACTTAAAAGCTTCCTTTTACACACTAAAAAGTCCCTATCTTAATGCTTCCATAAGCACATAGTGTGCAGTCCCTCACATATATGCTTAAATAAAGGCCATGGTTGAAGTATGATATTTAGAAACTAGAATAAAATATCATCTGACATCAGAAAATTACCAGTATGCATTCTGTTTTTTCCTAACCCAAACCAAATTGATTGTAATTCAAGGCTGGTATTTCACTGAATAAAATAATTAATTGGAAGCTTTCCATCTGAATTATTTACTGAATACTGTCAATGTGTTGGTGTGTTTAAACTTCTAGAAGTCTAGTAAAGCATGGGGTTCACAGATCAAAGGCATAGTATTCAAACAATGCATGTAGTTCCTTCCAAGTATATTAATGTTTCTTGATTTGTGAAAAGGCATCATGGAAAAACCTGGTTTTGAGAAGTGACCTGGAACAAAACAGGAGTGTCCATCAATTACACAAGTGGAGAGGTCATAGGGAGGATGTAAAGATGTCAGAAATGTGGCTAGATCTGGGGCAGTTGGACAAGGCACAGGATGAATATGTAGAAACTTAAGGCTAAACCATGAATGCAAACCAGGCTCACCTCAGGAAATCAGTAGATTGTGTTAGTTTACACAGAAAGAAAATCCAGCCAGTGCATTTATGTGATTGTGAGGCATATTTGTACCTTTTCACAACATTCATTGTTTACTATTCACTATAATAGTAGTCATTGATCCAAACATACCGAGATGATATAAGGATGACACAGTCTAGCAGCATAATTTATATTTACTTAAGTATATTGCACTGGGTCTCTGAGACTTCATTCAGTGTTCAGGAAAACAATAATTGCCTCAGAGAGCAGATTACATGTTAACTGAGTTCAGAATCCCATTTATGACAATAGTGTCAGCTCTTTGAGAGGGAAATAGAAATTCTTTGCTCTCTCAGGAGGTCTGAGCTTGCAAATGTCCCTCTGCAGTCTGAATAATAGGATCTGAGTTGAATGGTGTTCAGTTTCTTCAGCCTGCATTTATTCAGATTTCCATGTTATTCCTATTATAATACTTGAGCACCTGTATGTCCAAAATTGTCTTGTTCTGAACAGGAAATAATTTTTTTGTTAGCTTCATCCTTTTGAACCTACTGCCATGTTCAGATGCAAAGGGACCAAAGGGACACTAGGTGTGGTACTGTCTCATTTGAAAAATGACTGTGTCCATGCATACATGAAAAATTATGACAGTACTGCTGAGATTTCAGAAGAGATTTGTTCTTAGGACCATAAAATAATTCAAGATAGAAAGGGCCTTAGGAAGTGTCTAGTCCAACCTCCTGCTTAAAGCTGGTTTAACACTGTATTCAAACCATGCAAAGGGCTTTTTGTGATCAGGTCTTGAAAACATTCAAGGATACAGACTATACAACCTCACTGGGTAAACTGTTCCAGTGCTTAACTATTCTTGTCATGAAAGATTTTCTATATGTCCAGTTGATACGATTCCTGACTGCATTAAGAACATTGTCTCTTGTTCCCCTGTTGTGTATCTGAGTAAAGAGGTTGGTTTTGCTTTCTTGGTAATCTCTTTGGTATTGTCATGTTGCTTTTAAATGCCAGCGTCATCTCTGATCCAGACTAACAAAGCCCAACTCACTTAGTATCTCCTCATATGACAGATGCTCCACCCACACCATCTTGGTGGCCTCCCCTGACCACCCCAGGGTTCCTAGAACGGTTCCCAGAAGTTTCACAAAGTTCCCAGCAGAGCAAGAAGATATAGAAGCAGAACCCTGACTGCTGAGGAAACTGTAAGCTCCAACAGTGAACAGCAGCCCAAGCAGTGTCCCAGACTCCCTGTATGTACCCTGATGTGAACTGCCACACTATCTGCTAGGTCCTTGTTTGCAGTGCCTTAGTTTGCTGTTCTCCCTGAGAGTCAGTTAAATAGCAAATTAAAGCCAGACACAGCACCTCTCTCTCTGCACAAGGTTTGTCTCCACCAACAAGGCTGTTTTTATAGGACTGGGATGTGTCTCAGATGCCTCTGGGCCATGCTTCACCTAGCTTACCAGTGCCATCACCACCTCTGCCCAAACCCTCTCTTAGCTGTTTTACTGCCTTCTGGTAACAACCTAGAGTAGGACTGAAGTGATTTACACTTCTGTGTGAAGAATTTGTGGATTGGTATTCAGAGTACTGTAGAGAAGTACGGACTGACATTTCTTTTTGATTTATTAAAACACCGATTGGAAATGGTGTTCAAATGCTGAATACAGGAGTGTTACAAACTACATTACTGATATTTTTTGCATTCAGGAATGAGTGCATGAAAGTGATGTAACTATATTGAGCTCACAAAAAATAACCAATATATGAGCTAGTCATAGAGGCCGAGAGCCAGATAGATCTACTTCTGACAGTTAACCAAGATTTCTGCAGCACTGCTGTGTTTTAATGAGGAGTGTCCCTGTTTTAAAACATCCACTCTATTTGAGGAAATACAAGTTTTTGAAAATGCTACAGTATTTTAGAATCTGTTGTTTCAGAGCCAGAACAAGTTAGCAAACACTATTCTTAAAGCCATGTTGACATTATCAATGTTGTTAGTGCATGAACAAGCTGACAAATGAAACAAAGCCAACTTGGCCAGTGCTTCAGATCACTCCTCTGCCAGGTGGAAAATTTTCAAGTGACAGACACCAAACATTATATTCAGGCATCTGAGCAAACAGCAGAGTACTGCTGGCCACAGGGACATTGTCAGCATAGAGTTTTTATTTACCTTTACCTAGGGTTGTTTTGGAATTTCCTTATCCTCTAAAAAAATGACAGCATTAGCTAGTCAAAAAAAGATAGCAACTGGATGGCACTACATATAAACAATGGGTTTATATTTTGTGTGTTACAAGATGCAACTACTATCATGTCAAGGAGGATGTAAAAAAAAAAAAAAGAAAAGACTGATTAAAATACTATTTGTTTCTGTAAAAACTGATCTGATTTTTTTTTTCTGTCTAGTGTATGGTCACAGTTGTCAGCTTTTCTTCCATTCCTGGTGGGTGCCAGGAACCAGGACACGCTTAGCTCACATGGCCCAGTGTGCATACATGAGGCAGTCCCATTCATCTCACTAACCAGCAGTAGGGATGTCCTTTATGTGTCATTCTTTTAATATTATTGATAAAATAACACATCTATTCACACTATATAAAAGGAATAAACTTTCTACAATGAAGGTGGTGAAACACAGGCAGAGGTTGCCCAGGGAGGTGGTGGAGGCCCCATCCCTGAAGACACTGAAGGTCAGGCTGGATAATGCTCTGAGCAACCTGATCTAGTTGAAGATGTCTTTGCTTACTGCAGAGGGTTTGGACTAAATGACCTTTAAAGTTTCCTTAAAACACCAAACATTCTATGATTCTGTATTAACAAGTAGCATCCATGATGCCACCATCTGCTTATAACAGTAGTTGGAAAAACATGTGATTGCAGTTATGAAATGGAGAAAATAGTTAAAAGTGTGAGCAGTGTAGATAACCCTCATGTTTATGTGCAAACACAACCCCAAAAGGGTATATGCCAAGTACTGACATGAAAGAGTTTTACAGAAGAGGCAGACAGCAGCATATTACCAATATTATGCAACATAAACCCTGCATTTTTTACACCTTGGCCCCTACCATTTCTCATTCATTTCTCTGTTATGAAAAGAAAGAAAAAAAGAATGATGCCTTTCTTTAAGAGAATCTGGAGCCCATACAGATTTATGATCTACTTTATCAAATACTTTTCCCTTTCCAAATATTTCTGTTATCATTTCCTGCTCAGAATACCTGAGGTTTTGAAAAGCACTATTACTCCCTGAAAAAAAACATTAAATCCAAAAGCAGTCAAGGATAGCTGCTAAATGCTGCTACAAAGGTCTGGCTGGCTGGCTGGCTAGTGAAAGTATCAGCCAGAAGCTCATGGAAAAGAGAAAGAAGGAATGGTAAAAGAGACTTTTTCATCCACTCAGAAAAAATTATAGCGACCACACAAAACTTCCGTATAGAAGTTTTCTGTCTTTGACAGGTATTATAAAATTAGTGGTGTAAAGCTACTTGCAAACCAATCCTGTTTCTGTTTTCCTTTCTAGAAAATTCAATCACAGTTTCACCTTTTCCAAAAATGAAATGTCAGTTTACAGATGCTATTATGTAAAAGTGCTAATTTTTACTGTTCTTTATAGGAGCAGTATTTTTATTGAAGCAGTTGATGACACCAAACTGGGAGGAGTGGCTGACACAGCAGCAGGCTGTGCTGCCATCCAGAGAGACCTGGACAGACTAG
>JAOEGS010011582.1:7961-19475 GCA_025447755.1 Corythornis vintsioides | reverse complement strand
ATATGTCTAATAGTGTAATAAAAAGTAGTATTTCCACTGGGTACTTGCAACACTAGTGATTAATTTCCAGAAAAAAAAAAAATCCAAACTGGCTAGTTAATGAGGTATACTAAAGATGCTCTTTACAGAAAATTACAGAAAATAGCACATACTTACCAAAGTAAGCACTAAGACAATGTTTATATATATAAAAAAAACCAACCCACTATTTGTGTATCTTCTTCTCTAGAGGTAAAGGAATAGATAATTCCAATAAATGGAGAACTGTAAAGTTTTATGTCCCATATTTAATAGTGTTAATACCTGCACTTACAGGTATTATATTACTGCACTGTGAATGTCATTGTGTTATGTGACTCTTTTTTATTCACCTTGATTTTTATCTGTGGGATCCTATGCATATGGAAGCTTATGAAGCAGACATCATGCAATAATCTTCAGGCTTCCAGCACTGGACTTACTACAGATGTAGTCCTCTGTAAATGCAACCAAAATATCACTTTTCTCTTTGCTTTACCTTATCCTTCTTTTGCTTTTCATCTTGGTATATGATCCAATGCTCCCCATCATTACTGTAAGCAAGCTTGTAGGACCCCACAAATTGGACATGACCAAAATCTTTAGCTCCTTGGGTAATTATGCCAGTGATTTTTGTAGGGACAAGAAGGTCAACCTAAACAAAACAAAACAGAAATGAAACAAAGCATAGGACAATGGAATTAGAATGGTTTATTTTTTCAGTCTGACTTTGTACACCAAAGTAAAACAGTGCAGCATGTCACAGAGTGTTAATAACAGTTCCTGTATGCAGGCAGGAAAACCTGGGGTTGTTGGGAAGCCCCTTAGCAAAGGGTGAGACTCAGTCTAAGAAGTGGCTTTGCACCGCTTTGCAACTATGCCAACCACATGCTGACAACACAGATAGTAATACTCCTTCTCCAGGTACCAAGTATTTATTTTATTATTTTTTTTGCTTATAATAATCAGAATACCATATGCCAGAGGTTTGTTCCCAAGTGTCTCTTTATTTCCTTTGCAGCAACAGAGTCTGTGCTTTACTTAGTCTTTTAAAACATTTGAAATCACATTTATTTTCCTGATGTTTTCTCCTTTATTTAAGCCTTTAATTCTCCTTCTACCTCTAAAGCTCTGATTCTTTTTTTCCGTTTTTTTTTTTTTTTTTAGTTCTTTGTTTTGCAATCTTAGCATAAGACTTTTTAAAAATACAAGGCAGGAATCTTAAAGCCTAATAAAATCTGAGCTTTCAAGTGGCCTTCACGTGAGTCAGTACATCTGTGATCAGTTCTTTTGAACCAGAACCCAACATTGTATAGAATAGATTTGGGCTGATGCCTTACATTAAAATGATCAAGGAACAGAATACATTAACAGAAGTAAATTGACCTAGTAATGTGTTTTATAGGAAGAATGGAGGAGTTCAATTCCTTATTAAAACTGACATTTTCTTGAAATGCAATGGTAAAACAGGCTTCATTCTGTGTCCTCCAGCAATGCGGCAAGCCAATAAAAGAAAAAAAAAGTAGAGAAAAAGTAGATTTCAAACAGTAAATGGTTATAAAGCAGTTGGCGTTTTTAATATTGTCTTTTAAATCAGGCAAGGGAGGCTAACAGTAAAAATATGACAGCAAAATGAGAGGAGTAGGGACTGAACTCTATGAGAAGATGAATGATAGGCTTTTACAGCAAAAATTTTAGGTGAAAAACTAAAGAATCTCTGGCTTCTCAACTGCTGAAGATCCAGTCTTTTATAATAGGTCAGCTAGTCTAACGTGACAACTTTGAAATATGGACACTACAGTTTGGACTATGTTAAGAAGAAAACACAAGAAAATATAACATTTATATGAAAAAAAAAAGCAGAATTGCTCTTTAGAACAATCAGACAAGGAAGACTAGAGGTTCCTTCCTCAGCATTTGAAGACATGTAGCAAATAATGAGTAGGAAATCCTTTTAAGAAAAGGAGTAACTTAAAAGCTTCAATACTGAGATACCATGACACTAAGTGGAAAATGCAATTGTCTGCAGATGGTCCAAAAGTTTAGGTTCTTCCAGAATTACCTGATTTATTGCTATCTGATAACATCAGTGTTGCTCAATGGAGGACCCCCAAATATGAGCAAAGTATCCCAGGGAGGCAAAACTCATTTTTGTTTTCTTATTGGTGAACAGGAAGAGAGAGTAAATCAATCAATGATCCCTCAGGGGAAGAGTCCGCTTTGGATGCTTCTGTGGACTGCTTGAAGGGATTTCTTTCTTCTGTAAGGAGTTCAGGGGCCTTGCTTCCATAGCCTAAGTGGGCCTCTGGGAAGTGAACACTGCTAATTAGTGTAAGGCTTTCATGTATTAATAAACACCAGGTCTCTAGACCTTGCTTCCTTTGGATTCTAAATGAATAGTCTGTGTTTTAAAAAAGCTGGATTGGTAAGGAATCACCAATTGCTCCACACTTTCTGGCAGCATTTGAACTAAACATTTAATAGTCAGCTTTAGATTGCCTTTATAAATAATTTTTACATTATGATTTTACAAGTGTAACCTCTTTTTATTAGAGAATACTTCTTATACTAAAAGTTAATGTCTTTCCTGTTAAATTGAAAAAATGTTTCCATAAAATCAGTTCCTTATTTTTAAAATGAAAGTAATCTAAAAGGATTTCACAAATATTTAACATGGCCATGACAGTCAGAATATTTCTCATTGAAATTCAGAACAGAGAGAAAAAAATTCTCATTAAGATTCAAGAGATTTTGAAGGTAAAATCTTAATAGATTTTTATTATCACATAGATCCAGTGTTAATAAAAATGTCCTAGTAACAATTGTTTTGTGCTTATAGGACATACCCAGTGGCCTTGTATGCTTGTTCAGAAAAATGATGTGGGAAACTGAAAGGTAATTTGGCATATGTTCAGAGTTTTTCTGAAAGATTTTCATATCACTATGCAGAATATACATGTGTGTCTGTATATTATACTAAAGAAAAAAATAAAAGAAGTTACAGATTGACTCCATTCTGGGTCTTGACAATACAGACAATACATACTGATGGAGCTGGAGGAAAAGAATAAGAGGGTACAGCACAGCATCTCCTTTTCATACTTCAGTATCTTGTTTACTTGGTTATTAATAAGCTGATGAGAAGCCTTCTGGCAATGAAGACTGCTGTTAGCCTAGCATTAAAGAAATACAGCTTTTACTATTTGTTTTATTACCTTCTAAAAATTTTGAGTTTAAAAACTTGTTTGTCATACTTTATGTTGAAAATACTTTAAAGCAGAAAGGTGAGAAGAATCTACACCAATTTCTAAGCAAAACATTTATATTAAAGTATCTTGAACGAAAGTAATAACTTCCCATCAGGACGCAGAACACATTTCTTCAATTAAGGTAGATTGTACTTAACAGGCAATCAAACAAATTGCCAGGGAGAGAATCTGAGTTAACACACAACCACTGTGTACTCTTCAAAGCTGAATGTGATTAACAGGATCAAAATGTGATTTTGTTTTTTTCAATGCAGCAGACTTTAGAACGAGGTAGAGGCAATTAGTCTGTAACGGATAGGATCATTAGCTCATCACAAGAACAACCATGGTTTACAGTTTAATGTACATTTCTACAAGCAGCTTATCAAAAAGCAGTTTAACATCTTGTGTCTGAAAGAACTCAGGTTAGAGCTACTGCCTTTTCCCACCTTGCTTCAGATGTTGAAGACAATTTAGTGTGATTTGGAGGAGAATTAATTTAAGAAAAGCAGAGAGATAAATCCACCTGAGTATGAGAAATTTTTAATGAACCACAGGAAGGATGTGCAGCATGAGCTCTGTGTCAGTGTGCAGTTAAATGTGGAGTGACTAGTTCTTGTACTGTAGGTAAGTCTTCTTGATCAGGAGAAAACAGTCACATGCTGTATTCCAGCTCTGAGTATCCTGGAGCTAATAAACCTCAAGTCTCAGCACCTGACTATGCAGATATGCCCAATATTTTATAGCCTGCTTTGTACCTGAACTCCTTGAGAATTGCAACTTATAGATGCAGAGACCTTACACCTAGCAACATTTACTTCTCCCAAGAGATGGAACATAAGGACAAGATGCTTCTAGACATTTGGAAGAACTGCCATGAGCCAGTTTGGATCCACAAGCAGTACAACTGCATTTGCATGCTCTGTGTTTGAGCACAGCTATACAGATTTTGGTCTCAAGATAGTTCTCATGGAGATGAATTACCTGTCACAACCTTCTAGGTTGGCTCTCAGTTACATCAGGAAGCTCAGTACAAGTGGAACAGATGTGCCATGAAATACCAACCATAACTTTTTGAACATCCCCTCCCTACTCCTTTTCCTTTTTCTACATACTTGGTGGAAAATAATTAAGTTCCAGTCATTTGTTGGCACTACTAAAGAGGCAGGGCAGCCCATGAATGATAAAACATGCATGTGTGGATAGACTCATGAAAGGAAGTGGGTAGCTTTCATGAGATTGTGTGTGGAAGCTGACCACCTGGTTCAAGTAGTCTCCCCTGGAACAGAAACATACACTGTGACACTGGCTGACAAGAAGATACAAATTGCTGGGTCTCCAGCACCTCAGACATTAATAGAGAAAATAGATCCAGGTGGTCATAAAAGGTAATTGGTTCTGGGTGGCCTTTCTTGATTCGCAGGATGGCACAGATGACCCCCAGATGTCCCTGGAGGGGACCTCAGCCATTCTGTAATTCTTTGATACCTACCCAAATCCTGTCACAATGCCGATAAGCATTGGAAACTGGGAAACCAATAAGCCCAGATAGTCTGTGTTTATGGTCACAAGCAGCCCAGTGCAATGGGTGCAGGTACAAACACAGCAGCTGACACAGAGAATAAGAAGTCTACAGAGTATGTGCTGCAGGGTTTGTACTTCCATCTAGTTTGGACCACAGTTTGAAGCAGGTGTTTTGGCTTGATTTTACCTGAAAGGTATCAATTGCATGCTCTGTGATGATACTCCATCATGTGAACCAAAGCATGGAAAGTGAAAACAGTCTTTAAAAATAACACGCTCCTTACTTACACTGTAATGCTGAAGAAGAAGATGGCTCTCTCAACTTTTAGCCGTGCATCTCTTAATCTCAGGATTTACAATCCCAGATGGAAAGGAGAGAGTTGTGGTGGAAGATTTCAGGACTGCTGAAGATGGTTAGTTCAATAATGTTTTTTGACAATTATTTTAAAAAGTTAATTTTGGTTCCCTCCTTATGCAGGTTTTTGTTGGTTTTTTTTGTTTGTTTTGGTTTTTTGTTTGTTTTGTTTGTTTTTCTGCTCCTTGTATAGCTAATCCTATGCCCAGCCTTCTTGGAATTTTTGAAATGTCTTTTTTTTTTTTTCCTGACAGGTCATCTTTTACGTACTTTTGGTTTTTTTGCATACTGTTTTTTTTTTTTTTTTTATCTCATTGCCAGACATTACTGATTAATATCTGCATGGTCCTTCTCTATTTGATAAATAAAATGGTCCCTAGAGATAAAAGCACCAGGGATAAAAAAGAAACGTGGACCTATGTGTGTATAAGGGAGAAGCACTCAAAAGACCTACATGGTCTTCAACTGCGACTTCACCAACATGCGGGTCTGCCTATGACAGATGCTGGTCTTGCTAGGAGGCATTTTGGGATGCTTAAGGTAATGTTAGAGCTGTTACAGAGTCATGATTGGGCACCTGAATCCCCCCAAGACTGTCTAATGAGCTTAATTTCTCCTGAGCATGTTATTTTCTCTTCATTTAAGACCTCATGACTCCCATGATTCTTCCAGGGTAAACTAGCACTACCCAGATGCTATCTGCATTCAAGCCTAAGGAAAGAAAGAGCAGGCTTCCATTGTCTACAGCATAAAGACAGAACTGCAGCTCTCATTGGATGTAGGTTTTTAGCACTCTCCTCAATGCCCAAACACACATAAAATGAAAATTCTTGATGGTACAGTGCATGTGCTACAGATGTGCAACATCTATTTCATACATAGAAATGTATGTTTCTAACAATGTATAAACTATGAAGCTTAGCATTTCAGCCTGTTTTTCAAAGGCTCATGTTAAAAAAAACAACAAACAAACCAAACAACCAAATACAAATTCTGCTCCATCTTGCCTAATTGCATCTAAAAATCCTGAAGGAAAAAAACAAGCAACTATGCACTTTTGGCAAAGAAATCTAATTCCATCATGGCATCATACATAGCAGAGTCTTAGTACAATTAATTAAATTTATACTTTATGGTGAATATTTATTAATAAGTTCTAAAAAAAATTACAGAAAAAAAAAAAAGAGACAAAAGAAAGTGTTTTAGAAGATGCCATAATTGTGTGATAGGAAGAAGAATTTGAGAGTTGTTTTTTCAATATTCTACTATAAAGGATTTTTGTTATTTCAAAATGAAATAAAATAGAACACTGTGCCACCATATTATTAATGTTTGTAGTCCTCTAGGCCCAGATAGTAAATACAACTCTGATTTTCTTACTTGCCTCTTATGAAAGAGCACATTCCCTCTGAATCACTTTATGACTGTAGCAACTGCATGTAAGAAACAAGTTAGGAAACAAAACATGTACTGTCTGCTGTCCCTAGTGCAATTAAAAGTGAGAATCTGGAATGTGAGGCCTTTCACTTGAAATCTTTGTCGATTGTCAAAAATACACTCAGGCTGTTATTCTGAAAAATTTGAAGTAGAACATACACACAAGTTTACAGGTCAATTCGCTTCCATGAGCAACTCCTTAAGTATCAGCTACTTCTTCAGAGTAGAGATGTTATGAATCCTTCCTCAATGTATTTATGTAAAGAGTAATAACAGTTATAAATTTATTATAGGAAAAGAGAAAATACCACCTGAATTACTATTTTTTTCAACATTTTAGTAAAAAATCAGATAAATCTGATGTATATAATCAATTTCTTAGGCATTTTAAGAACAGCATCTGTTTTCTTCATTGAAACATTTTATAACTGCACTTTAGTAAGCCATGATTAAACTCATTTGATTGATGTCTCATACCTAAATAAAAAAAAAAATAAAAAAGGAAAAAAAATAAAAGCAGAAAAAAAGAGCACCTTTTTGCCTTAGGATCTGGATTTTCAAAAAATACCAAAGGGATTTGCTACCCATTTCCTATGGGAACTCAAAGCAGTTGATGTTCCACGGTTGTATTCAGTGCATTGGTAAATCCTGCCTGTAGGACACACAAGATAATGTTTTCTTGCAAAATGACTTCTCTAAGTGTCAATAACTTATAACTAAGTGTCACAGAACTTATCAGAGAGTATTCATATCATCTTGAGAAATGGCAGTAGTTGTTATGTCCAGGCCTGAAAGTAGTCTGAAGTAAAAGAAAATCTAATGTTTCAAAATGATAGCATCAATTATGATTAAATCTATAACCTTTTTTCCTATCACTATTTCACATTTGTGTACAAAATTACTTTCAGCATAAATGTGATTAGAGAATTATCATAGCAGTGACATAGTAGATTGCATTGGTCAGCAACAGTCAAAAAATAATTACTAGAACAGCAATAGTCTCTCTATTTGCTATGGGATATTCAAAGCTCGTCTGTTCTTGATACTGCTAAGAGATTTAATAATAGTCCATTAAATTACCAGTTGTTAAGCAGGTTGAGACATCTGAGTTAGAAGAAGATTTTGAGCTGCATCTGTACACTTTATTAATTAATACACTTTATTATTAATACATGAAATATCATCATGTGTTAGAATGATAAGTTGGAGTTCTTGTGGGAAAACCAAGGACAAGTTCATAGAAGCACAAGCCAAGGACTAGTACATACAAGGGAAGTATGTTGCCTCCCTGTGCCCAGTGTTAAGAACATACTGATAAAACTTCCTACCCTAGTCCATCCATCTGACTACTACCTATTAATTATTTTTCAGGAAGGCAAAGATGAAATCTCAACAAGAGAAATTAAGAAAGACTTCAGGGCCCTGGACAAATGATGAAGGGAGTGGGAGTGCAAGTAGCATTTGCCTCTATCCATCCATCAGCTATGTTTGATGAGGGCATGAAGTGGAAAAGACAGCACATTAATGATTGGCTATGTGACTGGTGTCATCAGCAGGATTCTGAGTTCTTTGATCACAGGCTACATTAAAATGATTCTACAAGACCCCAGGCCTCTTGACTACATATAGGAAGTGCTTGTCTCAAAGGGGGAAAAGAATCCTGGGGCAAGAATTAGCAGGGCTGATTGAAAGCTCTTTAAACTAGATTTTAAGGTAGATGGGGAAGGAACAGGGCTATGCAGAGAGAATATCAATGCAAAGAGCATGGACAATAAACAGGGGAAACGGAAAGGTACACCAGACAGTCAGCTTCAGGGGCTTCAGGTACTTCATCAGGAGTCCAGCTCAAATGCTGTTATGCGAATGCCCACAGCATGGGCAATAACAGGAGATGGAGATTCTTGAGTGTCCACAGCACTAAGATCTGATCAGCATCACGGAGACATAGTGGAATGAAAGGAGAGGAAGGAGACATTATAGTAGGTGTCTGTGACAGAGTCCCTGACCAGGACGACCAAGTGGATGAGGCCCTTCCAAGACAGACAGGAGCTGCTGCTCATTCACAAGCTCTAGTCCTCATAGGGGCCTTTAACCATCCTGATACCAGTTGGAGAGACAACAGTGCAGGACATAAGCAATCCAGAAGATTCCTGGAATGCATTGATGATAACTTCCTCCTCCAGGCAACAAAGGAAACAATGTTGAGAAATGCCATGCCATAAACCTTGTTCTCACCAACAGTGAAGAGCTAATGTTAATCCCATGGGCAGCCTTGGCTGCCCATGAGATGGTGATGATGTGACGACGAGTGGAGTGAACATGAGATGGTGAAGTTTAAGATCCTAATGGTGGTGAAGAATGGGGCACTCAACAAGCTTGAAACCCTCAACTTCTGAAGAGCCAACTTCAGCCTCTTAAAGAACCTCCTTTGTGATGTACCATGGGTTCCCACTCCTGGGTGGACTGGGAACTCAGGAAAACTGGTTGACTTTCCAAGGATCATCTCCAATTTCAAAGGCACTGCATCTCTAAAAAGGAGAAATCAGGCAAAGATGCCAGGAGGCCTATATGGATGGACAAAGAACTCGTGGACAAAATCAAACACAAAAGGGGAATCCACAAAGGGTGGAACCAAGGACAGGTAACCTGGAAAAAAGGCTACGATTGTGTTGTCCATGAAACCTGCACCCACATCCAGAACACAACAGCAGCCAACCCCAGCTGTTGCCCCAGGGAAGAGGAAGAAATATAAAACAAAGTCAGCAGACCCAACACCCAATGATGGGGAGCCAGGGCCCTCCCGACCTGAGCCTGAACCTGTCATAATCACTGAGTCTCTATTCTTTGATGCACTGCAAAATTCAAAGAAAAACCTCACGCAACAAACAAATGAGGCAATGACCTCCTGGTTGCTCCAGATTTGGAACGCCTGTGTGGCAGAAACATCCTACTGTAACTGGCTCAGATGGGCCATATATTCTGGTCATTGACTAGCTAAGAAATGGGTACTTCAAGGATGCAAAAGGACATAAATGGGCATTTGGAATAGCTGTGGTGGAGACAAGTTGTGTGGTGCGGTGGACTCACTTGAGGGAAGGGATGTCATCCAGAGGGACCTTGACAGGCTTTAGAAACAAAGCAATGAAAACTTTATAAAGTTCAACAAGTGCAAGGCCTTGCGTTTGGACTGGGCCAGTTCCAGGCACAATTACGGACTGGTTACAGAGTGGGTTGAAAGTGGCCCTGAAGAGAAGGGCTTGGGTATATTGATTGATGAGAAGCTCAGCATAGATTCATAGATTCATAGATATTAGGGGTTGGAAGGGACCTAGAAGATCATCTAGTCCAACCCCCCTGACTGAGCAGAATCACCTAGACCAAGTCACCCAGGAACAGATCCAGGCTGGTCTTAAGTGTCTCCAGAGATGGAGACTCCCAGAAGGCCAACTGTGTCCTAGGATGCCTCTGTCTTTAGTGGACAGACCAACTGTTCCCACGCTGTTCAGCCTCCTGAGCTTGAGGATAAGGATGGTGAAGAGTACACACTGCCCCCTCTCCCACCCCACCCCGTAATCCAGGAAGAAGTAGTTAATGATCTGCTTTTGCACCTAGATATTCATAAGTCTACGGGGCCGGATGGCATTCACTAAAGAGTACTTAGGGAGCTAGCAGTAGAGCTCATCAAGTCTCCATCATTTTTCAGAAATCCTGGTCAACAGAGAAGGTGCCAGATGATTGGAGGGTAGCTGATGTGACACCCATCTACAAGAAGGGCCGGAAGGAGGATCCAGGGAACTACAGGCCTGTCAGCCTGACTTCAGTACCTGGAAAGATCATGGAGAGGATTATTTTGAGTGAGCTCTCATGGAAATTGCAGGGAAGTCAAGTGATCAGGGCCAGCCAGAATGGGTTTATGACAGAAAGATCTTACTTAACAAACCTGATATCTTTCCTATGACCATATGACTCACCCTTTGGGATCAATCCCTCAGGGATCAGTTTTGGGGCTAGTCTTTGGCATCTTTACTGATAACTTGGATGTGTGGATTACTGTGCACCATCAGTAAATTTGCAGACAACACCAAATTGTGTGGGAGTGTTGATCTGGTTGAGGGTAGGAAGGCTCTTCAGAGGGATTTGGACAGTTGGATCGATGGGCTGAGGCCAGTTGTACAATAAGGCCAAGTGCCAGGTCCTTCATTTTGGTCACAACATCCCCCTGCAGCGCTACAGGGTGGGGGTTGTGTGGCTGGAAAGCTGCCCAGTAGAAAAGGACCTGGAGGTGCTGTTAGACAGCTGGCTGAACATGAGCCAGCAGTGTGCCCAGGTGACCAAGAAAGCCAACAGGATCCTGGCTTATATAAGTAATAACATGGTCACCAGAAGGGAAGTTATTGTGCCCTTGTACTCGGCTCTTGTGAGGCCTCATCTCAAATACTGTGTTCACTTCTGGGCCCCTCATTATAGGAAAGACAATGAGATGTTGGTACGTGTCCAGTGGAGAGGTACCAAGCTTGTGAGTGGCTTAGTGAATAAGTCATATGAAGCTGAGGGAGTTGGGCATGTTTAGTTTGGAGAAGAGGAGGCTGAGGTGGGACCTCATTGCCCTCTACAACTACCTGAAAGGAGGTTGTAGAAAGGTGGGTGTTGGACTCTTCTCCTTAATTACTAATGACAAAACCAGGGGAAATGATCTGAAGTTGCAGCATGGGAGGTTTAAATCAGTTATTAGGAAGAAATTATTTACTAGAGAGTTGTGAGGTACTGGAACAGCCTGCCTAGGGAGGTGGTTGAATCAGGAACTCTGGAGTTAAATAACTCCAGAAAGAAAACTAGAAACAAGTAGACAAGGTGCTTAATGACACGTTCTAAGAGCAGAAATGTAGGGGATTGTGTTTGGTGTGTGGTTTTGTTTTGTTTTGTTTTGTTTTG
>JAOEGS010011579.1:0-24379 GCA_025447755.1 Corythornis vintsioides | reverse complement strand
GGGGGGTGGCGGGTTTTTTTTTGTTGGGTTTTTTTTTCATTGTTTGGGAGGGGGGTGGTGGGGTGCTTGCTGATTGTTTACTGGTGTGTTTGTGATTATTTTTCTGTGCCTCTTAAAAGCACTCCCTTTCAAACACCTTACTTAAAACTTACCTTAAGGTTAAAATGAAAATGGGTAAAACCATAAATGGAATAGTTCACTAAAAGTGAACTTGGGTTTATTTTCTGAAAACAAGGAGAAAGATCTTTCCTTCAATTCTGTTGTGAAAATGCTTGGAAAACCTAAAAATCAACTAAATTATTTTTAATCCTGGCCTAAGAGCACTGAGATGAAGCTTTATTTTCCATGGTTTGAAACAGTCATACAAATCAAATCTCAGCAGAAAGACATTCAAATCTGCTATTGACAAGAACAGAAGCAAAATATTAGAAAACAAAAAACCCAAACAACCACAGAAAAAAACCACCACCAATAAAACCCAAAAAAAACCACACAACAAACCAACATACAAACTAAACAAACAAAAAATAATAACCCAAGCCAAAATCTGATG
The DNA here is from genome assembly GCA_025447755.1 of Corythornis vintsioides. Taxonomy (NCBI): domain Eukaryota; kingdom Metazoa; phylum Chordata; class Aves; order Coraciiformes; family Alcedinidae; genus Corythornis; species Corythornis vintsioides. Next base: position 23,826 of record JAOEGS010011579.1, on the reverse strand, counting down.
AAATCTGCTTTGATTCTGTGACCCAGATACCAACAGGGAAATAAACAATTGCTGTATGTTACACTTGGCTTTCTATTGCAGAGCTGAGCCTCAAATGACCCTGCAGCATCCATTTGCTGGATTATAAACTTTCTGAGAAAGCATCCAAACTCAAAATGTTCTCACTGATGGGCTCATCCTTAAAGGTAGAAATTACTGAAGGTAGCAGCTCTTATTTACAAATGTGCAACTTCCATGACCATGTCTCTACTAGAGAGGGCAGCTAAAGAAATCAATATCATTTAAAGTGCCAAAGATAAAAAAAATTCGGTTAAAAGGTTCATTTAAACATCAAACTATTTTACTTTTAAAAAATTATTGGATATCAGAAAAGGCTTTGGATAAAATGAAGAGTACTTTTCAAAGAATTCTCTCCCATTCAGATATTGTGAGGTTTTTATGTTTTGTTGTTGGTTTTGGATTTTTTCTGTGTATGTGTTTTTGTTTTTTTTTTTTTTCCCTGTAGAACCTAAACTTTTGCTTTTGATCCCTTTAAATTCAGCAAATTCTGCAAATATCCAAAATGGATTCTCTACCCAGAAACTGCAGAATTTAGTTAAGTTTTTCCAACTCTAAGCTTGTAGAGCTAGCGCATTTTTTTGAGTCTTACGTTCTTAGAGCACTGGGAAATAACAATCCATCTGATCAGGTTAGTATCCCCAGCCCTGACTTCACCTAATGGTGGGTGGGCTGGGCATCTTTGCAGGGGAAAAACATCCTGAGCTTTACTTGAGCTTCCTCCCTTTCACCAACCCTCTTTCCCCCATCCAAGCTACAAAAAAAATATAAATGTTTCTTCAGTCTCCTGTCTGACCCATAAGTGGTTTCCAGCATCCCGCACACATGATGTAATGCGGGCAGACATGATTGATGCAGCCTGACCTGACATGTCATGACGCTGCTTGTCACATGTGGAATTCAGGAAGAAAAATAAAATAAGCAACCTTGATGTGTTCATAATGACCACTGATTTCTTTTTTTTTCTTTCCTTGCTGTAGCAAAATTACTTTGGCATTGACTACATAAAGCTTGCTTTCTTACTAGTGGCAAGATATCAGCTCTTGAGACGATAACAGTTGGACTACGATCCCAAAATCTTTACATGGGCACTTTCTTCCAAGAAGAAATTTCAACAACGACTGAAAGGCTTAAATTGCAGATTCACCACTACCCAATGTGAAGTGTGTTACACATTTCATCTCCCCTGTAAATTGGAGAATGAAAACAGCTTGTCATGCCTCTTGAGACCAGTAGGTACCTTCAACAAAGTGCTAAAAGCTGAGCCAGTGCTAATGACTAAAACTTTATATTTCCTTTAAGCGGATGCTGGACTCTTTTCCTTCAGTGTCTATTTTAAAAGGCAAGAAAAACAGAAGGGAAAGTCAAGATTATGCATAGCTTCCCTGCAGATCTAATGTGCTGTGTATTACAAGGAAGCAGAGACTGACATTACCAATATATACTTTATGACTACCCTGCTTCTAAAATGCTATTTTTATACATAAAAAGTGATAAAGGTCTTACAGCACCTCATAGTTTTAATAGTCATTATACACTCACTTTCCCAGAACAGTTTTTCCTTGATACTTCATTTAAAGTACAAGACTCCAAGAGGAGCCTAAAGAAATATTCTACTTCCTTAGAAAATGTCTACCAGCTCTGCTTCTCTCTGCCATCACTGAGAGGCTTCCAGCAACTTCTGTGGAAGTGATATCAGATCCAGAGCAAGACAGAGCAATCTCTAATAACTCCCAGGTTATTTCACACTTAAGTCAACATCCATGAGAGGAGGTAGAGGTTAGCTGGTACCTTAAGAATGGCTTGACATCATTTCAGTGTGTGTCATTTTCAACAAGAAGGACATTCCTCAAATAGTGGAGCTGTCACCAAACACTTCATAATGCCCAGGCTTCAGGTGTTTCCAACAGCCTCTGCACATCACAGGACAGAAGCACATCCAAGTTTTAACTTATTCTGGGCAAATCCCTAACGTAGTTCCTGGTAGTTTCAGCATCCTAACCAAGGCAACCTTGCTCCTGTTCTCTTTGGGCAACTCCTTTCTCCTCTAAGGTCTTCCAGCATTGCAGGAGACAGAGTAAGCAGGTTCCCATCAAAACTTTTTTGTCCAGGGCTCTCTTGAGCAAGTTTAGAATGGACATGCTGGTATTACAAAGATTAAGGAAAGCTTAAGACATTCTCTGGCCCCACAGAGGCAGTGCATTCTTTCTTCCTGGAAGTCACAGCAAGAAACAGCTCCCTTTATTTTGGGCTCATATAAGAAAAAAACCCTAAAACTTGCCTGAGAACTACTTAGCCTATGGACTTAAAGGATACAATTTAATGGAAATTGAAGTCCTGCAACTATGAAATGACACAGTGGGAGAGTCCTGCAGCAACTGAATTCAGACTGACACTAGTTTCAAGTGGCAGCTTTTTACTTCAAGAGATAAACTAGATTAATTATTGCTCAAGAGGTGGTATATTGCTGGGGCCTGATGAACAGTCCATTAAAAAAAAAAATGATATCAAGTGATAAGTAACTGAAAAGCTCCCTGGAAGTATAAACAAGCGAGAGCAAAGTTGAACCATATTTTAGTAAAGACATACCTCTATGATCAGCTAATACTTCAAACATCGACCACCAATGCTTGCTTCCAATGCAATAGTTGTTGACTTTGAAGAACAGAGGTGATTTCTTTAAATAACACAGCTCCATTGTAATAAATTCAACTCCACCAAGGTCAGCTCCAGAAGGGACCGATCCAAGTGTATTTGACTTGAAGATCAAAATAATTTGAGTAAAATTTTTTAAGAGTGAGTCTAATTGCTTATCTTTCCTAGACAATGTTATCATGGTTAAATATTCCCACACAGAACCAAGGCAGCTATCAGCAACGGGGCTCATGAGCAGCCAGGGGCTGCAGCCCAGAGTACACTGTGCCCGGGGTTGTCAGTTGACTCAAGCAGTTCTTTGCAGTTGTGTTTGAACACGGTAGTGCTTTACACTGTACAGCAACCTACAAAGACCATGCAGTTCATGCATTAATCACCCCTGTCACAGAAGCACAGAAGCACTTAGGGACTAAGACCTGATTACACATTTGGGGTGGGCAAGGCAGATTTTCTTTTGCTTGGAGTCGAGTCTCCTCTAAAATTGAGCACCCATGTAAAATCCAAACATTAATATAAACTTTCCAGAGTTCTTCAAGATGAAGTTAAGACCACATTCAAACAAAATACACAGGCATTTTGCCTCCCAGTTTGCTGAAACAATGTTTGGATGAAAGATTCACCTACACGAAGCCAAGATTTCTGTCTCATTTTCACCACCAACCCAAGATCATACTATAACAACAGCCAGGAAAGGACAAAGCAAAGCTTCTCATTCATCATGAAACTTGACTACACGCTACACCTCAAAAGAAAATCCTGGAATTTTAACATTATATACAGTGGTAATTCCAGTGTCAAGTGCAAAAGAAGGTTGTAGAGCCATAAACATATGCCACCGACTCCAAGAGCAAATTGCCTCTTGCTGCTGTAGAAGCACAAACTGCAGCAGAATCTGACACACAGGTGGGACTAAAGCTGAACTGGGAATTTCATACAGGGGTGTGCTCAGCAGGCTGGCCATGGTGCTCTGCAAGGCAGAGCTCAACCACCTGCAGAAGCTCAGAACATGGACCAAGCATCTCACATACACACACAGTGTATTTATATCTAGCACACAGCTTTATTTTTGGTGAAACACATGCATAAATATCCTTCTAGTAACCAACTCCTTCCAGTTAAATGTCAGCTTGAGTTTAAACCAGAGAAGCCCGGTGCATAGCTGAGTTACAGTGACTGAAGTACTCCTATAGCAAATGCTCTCCAGGATAAATGTGTACCGAGTTACTCACACACCTTCTTAATATCTGCATCACCTTTATAAGAAACTGTTCTACAATTCTCCCAGTCCCACTCAGCCTTATATCCCACAAAATCAAATGCTTTATCTGCTCACTGCCATAGATTTATTTCATCTAGCTTTTTTAAGCCTGCCAAAATTGCTTTTTCTGCCCCCAGTAATTTCTGGTATGCATACTAGGACATACAGTAAAAAAAAAAAACCCAAACAAACAACAAAACCCTTGAGTAGGAAAGTGTCTTGCCCCTCACCTTTTTTAGAGCCACAGCTTTCCAAAGAGAAGCTTTTATATCTTATATAGTAACTGTTAGCAGTTTGTGACATTTCTAGTCTGTCCAGGGTGTAACTAGTACATGACAGGTCAAGTCTGTCACCTTCATAAAAGCAAAGAACATCTACACTGGCACACTACACTGTGGAGTCCCTCTGAGAATTACCAATGTCATACCAAATATCATCAGCAGTATTTATCTTCTCTTCATCTCTGCCATTTGTAGGAGCTTCCAAAAAAAAAAAATAAATTAAAAAATCAGATTATTTTTACATGAAGACAGCTTTCTCCTTACTCTTGCAAAGTGAATGCCATAAACCAAAGCTTGAATCCATGAGATTTAATCTGTCCTTGTGGCAATTATAATTAAAATACAGATCTCTTTGGGGAATACCTGGAAAATTAAAGTTATTGTTGTAACTTATTAATTATAATCAGATGCTTGCTCTTAAAAAATGATCGGTCTTTAGATTTTGATGTTTCCTATTATCCTCATTAAGTAAATGGTGAAATAAAGATGAATGAATTGCAAGCAGATGAATTAATGATTAGCCAAAAATACTTTAGAATGAATTCTGTAACCAGCAGGTTTCATATCAGTAGAAATTGCTTGCACACTGGGCTGTGCTTTGGGTAAATGTTCACATAAAAACAGTGCTCTGATTAGGCAACTTTCCTTTATTCAGAGAAAGAGACATAAATCAGGTGCAAGGAGAAGCTACATCATTCTCATACAGCTGGTCAAGGCTTTAGAAAGGAAGGAATACTAATTATGGGCCCATCCCAGACACATCAGATGGCATTATCCTAAATAAGCAATATGACAATCATTTCTGTGAGGGAGATAAGGGATATTAATAACGGGCCAAATTTAGGGTGAAGCAAAGCATCAGAGTTCTCCAGGAAGCAGTTGTGCTTCTCTGATTCTCACACCAGTGCCAACATTTGCACAGCTCAGCGTGGGAGATGCTCTTCCTGATGGGTTGGATGTTTTGCCAAGGGTATTTACTTCTCTTTCTCCCGTCTCAGCCCCAGCATGTTCCTTGTTCTGGCAGGTGCAGGGACACGGGCTCCGTAGCCAGATGGGCAACCCCTAGGAGTTCCCCCATGTCAGTGATTTGCCAGAGGTTCCTCTTGCACCCCCTGACCCACTGCAAAGCTACCAGCTCCAAAGGAGCCCAATTCTCCAGCCTCAGACCTCCTACACCACTGCTGCTGTTCAGAGAACTTGAAAAGATTGACTTGGAGGAAAGCTTCCATTTATTTAATAAAGGGGCAGAAGAAAAGGGACATTTAGAGCTACCCTAAAGGATCAAGTTCCTTAAACCTCTAAGTTCTAGTATAATTTATAACAGAAGTTGAATGCCACAGAACCACTAATCAGTTATTCAAATACTTTGTTGTGCAGTAATATAGAGTGGGCCTTTGCTGTATAATGTCAAGACATGATATTTTAGGGGACAACCTCCTTTGCCAATCATTGTGGAACACGCTGCCATGCACCACCAGGATTCAGCATACTTAGGTTTTCACCATCATACCTGTTGCAGGGGGAGGAAGCTAATGGGATCCTTGTTTCTGTTATGGAGGGTCCCATTTCAGAGCTGAAGCCTCACCTCTGCATTGCATTTGTTTCACAGAGGCACTGGCCCTATGCCTGCTGTCACCCTTCACAGCCATGCAGACCTGGGAGCCAGGTCTGTGGCAGCCCTGCAGCACCCTTCAGAAGTTGTCTCTCTCAAATACCACCACTGCTCAGGTACTTGCTAACAAAATACTGTTCTGTGTGTGTCAGACAGCTTCTAAAGCCAACCCTACTTGTTATTTTATCACCTACTTATCACTTCAAAAAATCCTGAGGTAGGCTCTTAAACAGCAGAGAAATTTAAAGGTATATGTTATCTATTTTTGTGTATGATTTAGTGTGACCGTGCAGCCTGTTCCCTGCATGGCACCAGCAAGTCCTATGGATTTATCCTCTTGGTACAGGTTCATCCTCTAAATGAGCAGAGTACCATCCAGCATCAGTGCTGAACCACACAGGCTAAAGCTTCCAAGGGGCCAAATATGACAACAGATATATGTTTAAAATATCAATTATTGAATGCATTTGTTGTGTAGCCACAGCAACCTGCTGTTTACAATGTATTATGCATTAGAGCCATTTACACAGAGATTTCCATGGGGAAGCACAGTTAGACTTACACTTGCTGTCCAACCTGTATGAGAAATGCTAACTGCCCTGTCACTGAGCTCTTCCCAAAGTGCTCAGGAAAAGCCTCACTCTGTACCCGTTCAGTTCAATGGAAAACAAGACCAACAGTTTTTTAAAGTCATGTGTATTTTGTAAGAAGTCCAGTCCCTGGGCTCAACTTTCAATTCCCTTACACTCCAAGAACTGTCATCACAAAGCAATGGTTTGCAGAAGTACATTTTGTTACTTATACAACTAGATCATTTAAAAAATATTGTTAACATGCAAAATATTACTTGTATTTTAATGTTTTATATATATATTTAATTTTTTTTCCCCCCGAACCCTAGCTTTACCTTGTTTTCTTGAAAACCATGGCATAAGGCACAAAGGCTAGTGAACAAAGTAGAAAAAAGAAAGAAGAAAATTAGCTTTTTGTCCCTCATTCTGCTGTGGGGAAAACAGGATCAAGAAACTGATCATTTGCTAGGTCTACTTCACTGAGCAACTAGGGATGTATGTGAATTTAAGATACAAGTAAAGACTGTAGCAAAAGTAGAGGAGATGTTTATGCCAGTTTAACCTGTTTAGAGCAGCAGTGCTACAAAATACCACACAACCTACCACCACAGCTGACCCAGCTGACCTGAGCACCCTATTCCATAACCACTCTTCAGGGAGCATTCATGGAAACCAGCAGTCATAGCTGAAAATCCTTGTTTTAGTCCCTTTAAATCATACCTTTTATTCTAGTATTAATATCTTTAAAAGAACAGTGACAAGTAGCATTAAATCTTTGTTCCTTTTCCCCCTCATTGTTAGTTCAACGGGCTGTTAGCTAAAACATACAAAAGAAAGGAAGACTGTCTGACTTGAGACCTGCTGAAGAGTCTTTTGCTTACACTGCCTGCATTTCTTTGTTTATCTGACTGTATTGTTTTGCTTCAATAGTTATATTTAGAGCATTCATAAAAAGGATGAAATAGTTGGGTTTTGTTGGGCTTTTTTTTTTTTCTTCCCAAGACACTGGCTATAGCTAAGTTCTACTGAACACACAGGAGCTCTGCAAACAAAGAGCTGAGCAAACAAAGAAAAAAAAAACTAGACAGAAGCTGGGAACTCCTGCCCCAGCCTGGACACAGACAAACAGCTCTGGGTGGATATTGAACATGTAGGGGTGAGCATGACAAAGGGTGACTGCAAGAGGTGGACTGTCGAGTCTCTGCTCCTGACAGGTTTATTTTAATGCTCATCTGTGTATGTTTATTCAGCTTGAGGGCATTTCCACATGGAAGTGGATACACAAACAAGGGTCTATAAGAGGATAATTATTATTTTGCATTTGCACTTTACAAACATCACTGAATTAATTCTCCCAACACACTTGTGTAATAGTAAAGTGGTGTAATTGTCAGGAAACAGTGATAAATCCAAAGCACATCTATAGGTATCAAGGAATAAAAAACATGTATGTTTCTTTACCCACATTATCTTTGTCAACATTCTCTCCCATCAGATATGCAACAGTTGAAAAAAGGAGATTAAATTTTTAGCATCTTCACTGAAGTTACACGTGTAGCTCGTGGATGAACAAATAGTTAAAACTCCAAATGCCCAGCAGACAAGCAGGCACAGAGACTCAGCCCTGACTCAAGAATGACTTGCCCAACTTGTCATTAGTCTTAATTGTAACAGTAGCTATAGCTGTTGTGGTTTGAGTTCCTTTTACCCTACTACCATAACCTACTTTGGTGTTCCCTCCTACTTCCCCCCCAAAAAGGTTAGACTCAAACTAAGCTATTTGAGTGAGAGGGGCAAATTTTTGTTCAGCATCTGTAAGAAGCAGCACAGGGGGATGTATGCTTTTTGCAAGTGTTTAAATTTTTACCATAGTATTTATTAACCTATCCTAATGTTGACTTATGCTTCAATAAAGTGTCCAAAGAAGTTGAGCAGTATACAATTGTTATAAAGAGAATGGTACATTATTGCTGATCTCAATTTGCATCAGAGAACAATCAAAGGACTTTTATGAGAGTCATTACTACAGGCACACAGTGAGTGCAGAGTCTGAATTTAAAGCACTGCAGCAGTGGCACAACTACCACTTTCATTTGTCACCTCAATAGAAGACATTAAAAAATATATAGGTAATGAAATTTAAGCATAACAGGTTAATAATTAAGATAGCACAGATTTCTCAGTGCTGAAACAAGAACAAAAAGGCAGCACAAAGCATCTGTACCATGACAACATAGCAAGCAGGAATTCTGTAAAACCACAGGTTGGACAAGGGTGTGAATTCAAGGGTGGGGGTTTATTTCTCTTCCAGGGTATTTCCGTATTTCTGCAGTTTTCCAAGCTGAGGTTTGTGACAGGTTTATCATTCAGCTGCCTCAGCCCCACCCCATCTTTCCCTCCTCCCCTTCCAAAAACACAAACACATCGGCCAGAGCTGACCATCACGTGCCAGAGCCTGCCTGTCTCTTCAGCCCCTGAAGTTGGATGCTGCAGAGGTGAGGCTGGCTTTCAGAAAAGGTCAGCTAGCGCTAGAGGAGGAGACAGCCCCAGAGATAGCTTGAAGCACTTGAAATGATAGAATAACACTTTTGAATTGGCAAAGGGGCAGATAGAAATATACACAGGAGAAAGCCAAGGAGTCAAGACAACAGGAGATGAAAGTGAGGGGAATGGGAAGAAGGGCAACACATACAGGGAAAGGATAAATAGAGGGGCATAGCAGGAAGATAAGCACAATTTAATAGCAGGGATGGTCCAAAAGAAAACAAAGCTGTAATTAGAACAGGAGCGTGTTTCTACACCTTCAGGGTTTGTAGAACATTCCAAAGCTACTAAGTAAGGACTCTATCTTCCCCCAGCCATTGTATGTGAATGCAAAGCAGAGCAGTTTGCATCCTTCAGAGGGGTAGTTGGAGCTTCATTTCTATGCCTTTGTTCTCTTTTGCCCATCACCTGTGCAGGTCCAGCAGTCTCACCACCAATGTGCATCCTACAGTCTTTCACTCTGTCCTCTCTCAAAGGTTTAGCCCCGTTTTCCTAGCAAGTGTGGTGACAAACACATTAAAGAATGAGACAACCTGTCATCTCTTTAGATAGTCTTAAGAAAGAGTGTTCTGTTTTAGTCTACCTCCAGATGTGAATGTTTCTGCCTTTCATTTTTCTTCCATTGCAATGTGCTTGCAAGCTCTCTATCTGGCAGATGCTGGAACCAGGGACACCATAAGAGCCCTGGTAACAGCTCAGCATGTGCTGCTGTACTAGCCTCTCTCTGCCAGGTTATCTACAACACAAGGTAGCTAGAGTCCCTGCTTAGGAGAAGGGACCAGAATCTGTCTTGACAAGTGTTTTGCATGCAGTTAAATAGACAAATGTATTCTGCTGCCAGCTTCTTGCAGGAATTTGACTTGATGCCTGTCACCAAACAGCTTCTTTTGCACTAGAAGAATTACAAAACACTCATACCCTATAATGATAAAAAAGAGAGCCCCCCATGCCCACATTAGATTTCAGAGATGCAATCCACACTCCCTTGCAAACTAATAACATCTAAGCCTACACAAAATTAGGATACACATTTCTGAAGGGTGAAACAGATGTGAAACAAACTTGTATTATATAAAGGTCACTGGCCCATCCTCTTCTGTAGCTTGTTTGCAGCAATGACAAATCCACCCCCACAAGACAGTGCACCATGCATGTGTACAGTGGAAGGCTCTTCTCCATTCTGCTAGTTAGTGATTACCCTCTCGTATAGAGCAGAAAGGGCGAGAGAGCTCAAACTGTTTTTAAGGCTAATGCTGTTTGGATACACTCAGCCTGAATGCAAATATCTAACATGACTCCTACCAAGCTATTTCACTGATGCTTTGTAGCAGTAAGTCCCAAAAGAGAAGTGTGCATTTTATATCGTGTAGTTCATTAGCTATTTTTCCATTTCACTACTTGTTTTTGTGTTATGGTCTAGTAGGAGTCCATTAGAATACCTGTTACTGTGCATGTTTAGAAACTCTCATTTTGGAATAGCCTAAAATTAACAGTGCCGTTCACTTGTTGAAAAAAAAAAACAACAAAACAACCAACCAACAAACAAAAAAATATAAACAAAAACAACAAACCACACAACAAAAACAAACAAAAAAAAAAGCAAACCTCTCCAGAGACAAAATAAGTCTTCCTTATTTCACCTTCTGTATCACTTTTTTTCCACTATACCCTTTTTCAGAAAGTACAGTGCACCCAAACCTCAGAACCACAAATAAAGACATTAATAGTAAAAAACAGCTTTCAGTCTCAGCCTTGTGCCTCTTTAGTTATCAACACTAAATACTGCAATTAAAGACTTCATAAAAAGACACTAGCAATTTACATGACAAGAACTAACAAAGCCTGCTTTTTATGGATTTGTATCTTGTAGTCAACTGAAACCCAAGAAACTGCTAGATCCACCTGAAACAGCCATAAAGGATTCCTCAGTTCTCTTTCACTCAAGGAGTTTATACAACACAGTGTACTTCAACCATCATCTCTTCCCCATTCATTTGGCCACCCATTTTCACCCACTTACAAAAGCCCTCACAGCTTCAGCATTAACAGGTTTTTGTGGATATCTGCTTAAATTTATTACCCATGAATGGTATTACAGCAGCTTATTTACATAAGAAATCAAGCAAAAGGACACTACCTTGCCTTTTAGTCCACTTACAACGCAAACAGATTGCTCAAAGAGGCTGCAAAAACTCCATCCACTGAGAAACTGAAATCTGAAACTGAATCACAGAATGTTAGGGGTTGGAAGGGACCTAGAAGATCATCTAGGTCAATCCCCTTGCCAGAGCAGGATCACCTAGACCAAGTCACAAAGAAACTTCCCTGACCAGGAATTGAACCCAGGCCACGGTGGTGAGAGTGTCAAACCCTATCCACTAGGCCACCATGTTCCCAACTTCCAAGTTAGTGCCCCTTTTGGGTAGGTGGATTGTACCCAATGAGCTCCACTCTTCTAGTCTAGGTTTGCTATGCTGGTAGTAGAATAAACAGTCGTGAGCACTACTGATAAAATTCCTACAATATTTCAACACCTAAACCGAGTCACTTATTCAAGCTTCCTAATAAACAGTAGAGCAGTCTGGAAGCAGGTCTGGAAGGATAGAGGAAGCACTCCCCTCTCCATATTACAGCAGCCACTGCATTGTTGATGAGTATTGCACGCCCCGTTACCCACGATCTACAGCACCCATGCTAACAACCCCCTAGCCCATGGGTACAACCCATGGGTACATTTGCAATACTTCTGAAAGGAACCAGCTGCAGTGCTGTGTAAACCAAAAGTCAAAACCAGCTATATAGAGCACCAGTTTCTTCCACGGATCAGTCATTCTTTGACTTCTCCAAGGAAGGACAACAAATGGACTAAGTCTCAACAACTCATCTCATAGTCTTCCAAAAATGGTAACAACTTTGTCACTTCTGGCTATAACTGAATTTAAGTTGGCAATTCCACTAACCCTCTGAGCCATCCAGCCCCTCGTGCCTTTCATTTTTTAGGATATGGTTAGATTAGCCCATCCATTATAAATATGACACAGCAGTACCCACAAGCATTACAGAATTTTCAGCATTTCAGCTAAAAAACCCATTTTGGAAGGATTTATAGCTTGGCTGCAAGAGTGGCGTCTGGCTGAAATGTGGCATACAAAGTCTCGCCATAAGAGCCCAGCCATTTAATAATAAATCAATTTGGCTATTTTTAAATCAGAAAGCTGAAAAATACAAATAGAGTTTACCATTTGCTGACACATCTTTGATCTCAGAAGGAATGTGAATTCCACAGGCCAACTCTTCAGCTGATGTAAATCAGCATAACTACACTGGCATCAGTGGAGCTCTGGTGATTTACATGCTACAAATCTGTCCCTGTATTTATTAACAGAATATTTGTTGTTAGCTTTCGGGTCAAATCTTTGCTGTTGATGTAACCTGCTGGAATCAATGGGGAGTTGCACGTACAAATGCAGCAAAAGACTTCGGTTTCTTTCTTCCCACTCCTGATTATTTAATTTTTAATTAAAACAAAATTGCAGAGAACAAGCCCAATCAGAGAGAACCCAGAGTATTTAAGGTAGTGGATATCCTGGTTGAGACCATAATGAGATTTACAAGGCAGCTGTCGGACATGCATCAAATGCTACTTTGAAATCTTTATAGATTGATCCATATGGCAATCTGTGCTATTGTTGATCCATATTTACACCACAAGCTTATATTTTAGTAATTTCATAAAGAAGCCATGATGAAGCTTGGGAAAAAAAATCTCTGGAAAACACAGTGGCCAAAGATCTGGCATCACAGTCAGGACTTGATGTTTTTCCTCTACTCTCCTCTGCAACCCCTTCCCTCTCCCCCCACCTTAATCTACTACCTAGTGCTTGCTTTGCATTGCAGAAAGGGCTAAACTTCTCTGCCTCAGCTTCTTCAAGCCATGCATGTGCAGAGTTTCAGCTACTGCAGAGACCTGCCAGTATCAAGGGAGCAAGTAAGACAAGGCACTAAAGCCAAAGGCCAGAACATCCAAGCTCAATTTAAGCCTGCCCCAATTTCCTCTGCCTCACAGGGCAAGTTCTGTCACCTTTTGGCACAGCTTCCATCCCCTCCTCCTGCCATAAAGCCAAATGGGACTAATGATATTTACTAAAGTGTGTGTGGAGCTGGGATTTATGTATGACATATGCTAAACATACCATCTATTTGCATGTTTATGATTGCACATGCCATCATAAATGCAAGGTGGAACTGCCTTTACAAATGCATCATTTGACAAACATTTCTGAAAACCTGAGAATCATCTGGGTTACTGACCAGGTCTTTTTTAAAAGTAGTATTTTGTATTTAGTGATAGTATAAACACAAAACATTTACTAACACTCAGTACCCGCAGCGCCTGCCTATTGTGGCGTGTGCAGAAAACATCATGGCATTAATTGATGCAATGCCCAAGATAGAAATATTTGCTTGTTTCTCTCAGTACATTTCTTCATTTGCTGAATAATTCAGCCTCTATAGAGGCTTAGCTGACCTTTGCTTGATAAAGTCATATTTCTAGGCATTTGCTTGCATTTGGTATTTTTAATCATGTTCAAGTCCACTCACCACACATCAGAGCCGAGAATAATGATGCAGATACATGTTTTAGCCAAATGATGTTCCTTGCAGCGCACACACTTCCCCCAAATCACTGAGTTGTTAACTAAAGTGTAAGAGAATTTATGATGCTAAATAAAACCAGGGAAAAAAAAAAAAAAAGAAAAAAGATGTTTTAATAAGATGAAAATCCAAATGTTAAAATAATGAGCCATCTGTATGGGTGGCCCTCTCCTGAGAGATGCCAAGAGCTTTACCATCTGTGAAACATTTACCAGCTGTTTCCTTCCTTTTTCGTAAGAACATAAGAAATCCTTGCAGTTGGTGTTTCTAACTGACACATCCTAGTGAAGGAAACAGGTTTGTTCAACGTCAGGGACCTCTCATGTAAGCTAGCCTGGCTGGAATTAACCTAATAATATTTTGGTAACCATTGCTCTCTATACAGTTTTGTAAAGGTCTTTCCAAACAACAATCCAGCAGGCCACAGAGGATGCTGGAAAATGGAAGAGGCAGAAAACAGCCCATGAACTGCTTTCAGGACAAAGAAAATATATCAAATACTGGATGCAATAATTTCTTTACTGTTTGCCTTTTTTTTTTTTTTAACCCTAATCTGTCTCAGGAACTCAGGAAAATTTGTAACCCATATGAAGCTTAAAGGCACCTACAATAAATAAATAACCCGGGTACAGGACTGGACCTTATTTCTCTCCTCTGATCATTGTTTCACATACCTGCAACCAGCTGTCACTGCACTCTGAGCAGACACACATGGGACCTCAGGCCAAGTTATGGAAGATCCTCAGACCAGACAAACACAGTCTTAAAGATTTTAGTTTGCACTACAGAGATCAAAGACTACAAAAATTACGACGAGCTTAATCCATAAAAGGATATTTTGGTTTGTAGTTATTTGTATCCTGATGCAGTGTAGCCCTAATTGTACAACATTTAATTATTTCCTTAGTGTTCTCTCATGTCATTAGCTGCCAATGTGAATTGAAGGCAATGTAACTTAAGAAGCAGAATTAATTCTTAAATTCTAAGTCAATCAAATTTGCCCATAGGAGTGATGAAGATTGTTTCTATGAAGTTATGTTTTTAAGTTAATTTTTCAAGAGACTTGTGAAGTGAGTCAAGGGAAGAGAAAAAAAAAATCAGCATCTGATCAAGTTGACAGTCTGTGGTTGTGTAAAGAGCAGTATTTGGTTATTATTTATATGTCAAACACCATGATATCCTGTACTTCATAATTATGAAATTCATAATGGACATGAAAACAGACATCAGTTCTACACAATACACTGGCAGCACCTGCCTCAGATCAAGGACCATTTTTCTCATTGAGTATCCTCTCCCTTTCACTCCCTTTCCCCATAAAGGAGCATTAGCCACGGCATGAAGAAATTAAGAAGGCTTGGAATTTCTTGTGTGGGGCTGCACTGAGACAAGTGGAGACACCAGTGAATGGAGCAACCAGCAGCTGGAACATGATAGGACAGATTTCTGACACAGCAACCAGAGTCCCCTTCTGCTTGCAGGGGAACATCCCAGCTCAAACTGCAAAGCTGCCTCTAGAATGAGTAAGCTCATCCCACCCCAATCCCACCCAGCACAGGGCTCACATGGGAGCTGTATCTACTAGAGCAACCCCAGAACCTCTTCAGCTTGTACTTATTATACCACAGCCTCTATAATCAGCTCCACAATACCCAATAGCTGATTCCCATTTTCAAAGAGCTAAGTACAGAGAAGTTATCTCCACACATGGGCTACCTATACCACAAGGGACATTATAAAGCTTAACCTTTGCAATTCAGTTAGATAGCACCAAAATAAGGACTAGACAGCATATAGTAGGCACTGCCAACATGAACACAAGTAGATCCTTGGCAGTTAACTTCCTAGGATTTACAACATGAGAGCAATAGAAGTATGCACAACACTACGAAATACCTGCAAAAACCCACTACTGGAGTCACTCTGCATCTTTCAGCAGAAATGAGGTCACAGAAGACTTTATCTCCTTGAAATCAGCATTGAATTGGAAAATTAGCCAACAAGAAGCCAACATGTAGCACAGCAGGATCTGTTCAGTATGTAGGTTAAAACATGTGTTAAACTTGTTTTGCTATACATATACATGAACTAATTGTGTTATACGTAATGCTTTTTTCATTGATAGTGGAACCATTTTTCTTTAAGTTTAAAAAAAACCTAAAACACTTTGAGAAGGCAAGTGCCAGCACATGGAAAAGAAAGGCATTGGGAAGCAGGAGTGACTCTCCCAAAAAACAACTAAACTAACATCCCAAACTGAAGACAGCCTTAAGTAAGTAAAAGTGAAAACAGATAACCTTAAGGTCTCCAGGGATGGCTCCAGTACATGATGTGATACTTCATTTATTATGATACCATGTCAATCTGCAGCATGTGAAAAGGCACAGACCTAAACCTGTGATTCCTCTTTCTCTCTATAACTTAAGAAATTATATTTTCCAGTAAATTGTCAGCGTTGCAGATACTTTTTATTAAACCACTTTGGGTACCATGAAGCACAGCTCTACAGCTACCAAAAAATATCAAGATACTTTAATATCCACAGCATGGATATTAAGCAAGAACAAATAAAAAGAAGAGGCATGTAAGTCTTCTTGTGCAAACCAACTTTCCCAAATATAGCATCCATACTGACAATAAATCACTTGGCTTTTGTCATAAAAATAAAAATTTAAGTTTTAAGTAATAGCAAAGAATGGGACAAGATTTTTGCTAGGCATCCTCCCAGCAATTTAGAATGGGTTCTAATACTGAATGGTACTGAAGAGTTTATGATCTATTTTTTAAAGATGAACTATCAGGTTTGGTAGCTTGCACAATGATACAAACTATGCTCTAAACCATTTTCAAATGTCTACCTTTTACCAGAAAAACTAAATTCTTAAAAAAAATAGTGAAAATTCATTTTCAGGAAATTCTTGAAAAGTAAGTACCAGAAAATATCATATCATTATTTATTCCCAGAGAAACTGAGGTATGATTTAATACAAAATTATTTTCAGGCTGATCTGTTTATGCTTACCTCTAAACTGTCCAGTCACCTCAGCTAGATTGAAATTTTAGTGTTACCACAGCCCTTATAATCTTCTTGTTATAAAAATGTGTTATAAAAGCTTTGGGATGGTATAGAAATTGTGGGTTGCTCTAGTGTTACCTGTTCAAAGAAGCACCTTCTTCTGAGATCAAGATATTTTAATTTATTATATCCTCTAGTGACCTAAGCCCATAACAGCATCTACACTTACATCAACGTTATTAGTGTGTGCTTAGAGAGGGATCAGAAAAAAAGCTAACACTGCCTGCAATACATGCTGTGTTCCCCTGCTAAAATAAGATTAAGGTCATTGGCAGGGCAGACCATGTATGTGTAAAGTTTACATTGCAGATATCTTCACTGGTTCGCTGAAGTGCTCAATTTCAGGCACTCAAATACTCTTCAACTTTGTGAGTACAGAACATATGCAATTAATCAGAAAGCCATTACTAACAAAGAAAAAAAAAAGGTTTTGTAGGTGTATGAAATCCTGCATATATTTTAGGATTTATAAAAGCCCATAGCTCAGTCTGCTATTTAAGAAAAATAAGAGCCAGGTTTTTAAATTAGGCAATCTTAATTTTTATTGCTATTTTGAAATCTCTCAGGGTGACTTTCCATGGTTTTAAATTCCTTCCATGGCATCGAACATATATACAGATTCACATATACACATATAAAACCATTTTTGCCTTTCTCGTTTTAAAGACTCACTATTGCACTGAACAAAGCCCACCGTAAGTACTACCCTTCCACATGCAAACAAGGAAAACCTCACTTTGCATTTGAAGTGCCTGTACAACTGAGCAAGTCAAGCCTTGCTTTTCTGTTTTGAAAGCCAGCAGGTTGAGCACTCACTGTGTCTAAATGACACCAGTTACAGTGTTCAATGTATAAATTCTAGAATGTAAAAATGGTTTGTAACCACAGCCTCTTTTCTGTGCTGCTGGAAACACTCCGACTGCTATAAGCTGCACAGCAGGTTGGGGAGAATGTGACAGAACGGACTCCCAGTGGCAGGGAGGTGGCACGGGCAGGGTTACTGGTGATTTAGAGGGCTGCGCAGCGCTCCTGCTTAGCGGGCGTTTGAGACGTAAACTCAGCCTTGCTAAAGATCCCATCGTACTTGTTGGAAGGGTAGCTCTTAACCAGAGTATGCTGGACAAATTCCAGCACAGGTAACTGCCTTCTGTTATCCCCAAATTCTTCCACCATTTCCAGTTGGGAAAGGTCTTTGTTCACCCTGTGTTGGGAACAGCACAAAGACAGCGGCTGACACCAATCAGCCTGTTGACACAGGGGTGGAAAAAACGGGCTTGCTAAGTGGGTAATGGGGAATATTAACATGATGGGTGGAGACCCCTGCACAGTTCACTCGGGGACAAGTGGTACTCTGCCATGAACTACAGGAATCCTTCCCAGTCCAAGGCTAAGAGAAACAGACTTTGTCCCAAGCACTGGGGCTGCACTGCTACAAAAGCGAGTGTAGCTTGCAATAAAGAACTAGGGAGCAATAATGATCAAAGGAAGCTCCTGAGTTCTAGGTAACACATGTCTATCTTACCACAGTAATGCTCAAAGAGGAGCTACCACTAACCAAGAGATGAACAGACTCAGACACTGTTATTTGTAAGTTTGCCTGGGATGAATGGCTCCATAAACCTTTTAAGTCCTTGTGCATCTTGTGCAATCAATGACACTAAAGTGAGTCACTGACTTTCAGTGGATGCATTGAAGACTGAGCAAACTGCCACATCAATACACAGACAGAGACTCTGCTCCAGCATTTCTGCCCAGCTGGGAATTTCATTCAGGTAGGTGCTTTGAAGTTGCTCTTGACCAATATGATTCATCTAAAGAAACACCACTGTAGAATGTATAGGCTTGAATACACTTCAAGTATTTCTTCTGGTCCAAAGGGTCCTCAAGAACCAGACAGGAGTAATAACACATATGCAGACAAATTTTTGCATGCAGAAAGGCATTTCTTAATATTATTTTTATATCAATGACCAAAATGCATCCTTCTGAAAAATATCCCCTGCAAGTATTTTGGGATTTCCTGACCCTGCCCTTCAATTATTGGTATAATATTTATGAACTTGTGTATCTTAATTCTTCCATTGAGAATCTTGTGCTGAATCACAGACCAGGTGCTGTGTAGGTGGGTGCTGTGTGGGTTTCCCCTCTGCTCAGATGCCTGAACTCCAAGAGCTAAGCATCACATTCAGCCAGGCCTGAACACCCTTTAAGCCAAGATGAACAATCTGTGCCAAACTGTGCAGGCAGCCTGGGATCAAAACACTTTTTTTAAAAATTTGTTAATATGTAGTTGTATAAATAGTAAAAGTATTTCAATGAAAAAAATCTATCAATTGTGCAGTCAAACTTACACCTTATTTATCAGGAAGTCACTGAACAGTAAATGCCCATCCTCAATCGCATAGGAACTCCTTAGTACTTAACACCTTTGATTTCAATGGAAGGCATCAGAATTCCCATCATGAGAAAAAAACCCAAAAGTCATAATTCTTGAGGCAGAGCAAAAAAGTAATTTGTGAGCTAGGAGTAATTGCTGTTTTCATCAAATTTCAAAGAAAGCTTTACATAACCTTTCAAAAGACAGTTTATTAATGCTCCATTTCAACAGTCTGCTAGGACCTTCCTCCTTAGAGGAGGGCATAGCACCAACATATTGCCCCAGTGCTCTCCATAACTCCCTCAGCTTTGTAACAGGGGGAAGGCACCTACATTCAGCATCTGGACTGGGTTTATGAGACACTCTAGACTCCACCAAAGCCCCAGTTTGCCTCACCACTGACAATCCTCATGGGATGCCAGTCCCTTTTACTGCGTCTCTGGTAAAAACAAATAGAAAGAAACCAAAGTAAAATTCAAAAAGGACTGGGAAGAACATTTGGTATCAGATTGCCATGAAATGTACTACAGCTTTTTGCAAAACTATACCCATGTTCTCCCAAGTTCTTGGGCACATCTGGAGTTTCACAGTTTTGGATCAAACCAGATGACAGCAGTCTGTCAAAAGACAGCCAGAAGCCCATCAAACAGATATGAAAAAGAGTTAAATGAAGAAAACTCTTTTAAACCCAAAATAGAATTTTCTGTAACACAGAAATAGTTCTTTTTCCAAACTTCCTTTCATGGAAAGGACAGAAAGTTAATTCTTTCTGTCTCAAAACACCACATTGGCTTTACTGATGACAGTCTTTAGAAGTAGAAAGGCAAGAACATTTACTCCTAGCTGTAAGATCATTTTACTCATGTGAAGGCAGTGTTCATCTTGTGTATGACAGGGAGACGGGACTGAAACCACCCCAGGATGTGTGGCCACCTCTGAGGGACACAGTGCTGACCCAAACAGCTCAGTACATAAAATCTGAACTGTCTCAAAACACTGTTTCAGACTGAAAAGCCAGCTAGGCTTGTTCAGGACAGGCTTCTAGCTTCTATTGAGAGATGGTGGATCAGAGCATTGTGCTTAGCTTCAGAAGTTTAATTGTACCTAAAATAAGACTGAAAACTGATCAGGTTGGATTAAAGCCCAGTGGCATTCTGGAACAGAGATTTCTCGCTCTGTCCTTTGCTAATATTTTTTCCCAAGTGATTTTTGGCAATCCTTTCATTTTTGCACCCAGTTTTCCCTGCAAATGAGCAGTGAAATTCTAAGGGACACTATCAGGAGTTAAAATCACTCAGTATATATTTGCCAGCGCATGCAGTGTTTATTTTTAAACAGTGCCAAAAGTGTTTATAGATAGAAACAACAGGACAACCCATAATTAAATAACTGTTTCTGCTACATCTGCTATTTAGCAACTTGAAGGAAAATAATTTTCCAACAACAAATAGGAATGGTCAAGAAAGCTCTCAAGTTTGGGCCCATTATTACCATATAAAACAACATATTAGTTGCTTAGCTACCAATCATAAAAGAAGCCCAATTAAAAATGAAAGAATCTTAACTAGCTGCATGGAATATAAAAGTGAAAAGTTAAAAGCTGTCAGGTGGTTAGTGGAGAGAATACTGAGAAGTGATTGACAAACTGGGCTTGCTTTGCTTCAAATTTGGCTTTGATTCAATAAATGATTGACACACTGATGTCGTCTGAAATAGCAGATTGTGCTTTGGAGAGGCTATTTAGCAGCCCATTGATTGACAGGTTACTAAAATTGTCCCATGGACAGAGGTAACTAAACAGAGCTATATTTTGACAGGTGGGTTTGGTTTTGTTTTTTTTTTTTTTTTTTCCACCTGTATTTACTATACACTTTATATTAAAAGCAGAAGTAGAGAAAGGCCCATAAAAGTGTCATTCAATTTCCATGAAAACTGGTTGATGTCTCCTTTTGTGATACTGTGCCACAAAACCAGAAATCCATTCCCCCCTTAAGTATCCTGCTTTTTATGAAAGACTCTTAAAGCCAAACTGAACAGCTTCAGACTTCTTCAGAAGCAGACATACCATGAGCAAGCTTGCCAACTTGCACACCAGCCACCCCCACAAGGCAGGGACAAGTAACACAACCAACCACCTCACCCAACTGGCACCAGGTAACAAGGTCAGTTCAAGGGGGATGAGGCATCATTCCAGTGCTGGGTCTCACCAGTTTCCATCAGCTAAGAGGAGGGACAAATCAGCACCTGAGTTTGAGCTCTACAACCCTGATTAGGACAGCCTGTGAGAACTCCTGCAAACTCCTCCAGAACAGGTGGGAGGCAGCACACTGATACTAGAAATCTTGCCACTAGTAGGGGAGGTGCTTCAGAAACACCTGATTATTTAGGAACAAAGAAAAAATATTCTGACTACTGATAGAAATTAAAAGACATCTTTTTTTTTCTTCTTCTTCTTAATTGAAGTAAGAGCACTACACAGTATTTTTCCTAGGTAAACCCAGCATTATTCCTCTCCACTGTTAACCTCCAGACCTCTAAAAAATACAAGTTTTCTAAATTCTCTTATTCTTGATACTTTAATACAAAACCAATTACTATTATTGAGCAATAAGTCTTTCCTCATTCTGAATACTCTCTTGTTTGTTCCCAAATTTCCAGTTAGGAAGGATGTTGTCTACGTTGCCTCACAGGTTTTATTCTCAACATTAAGACTTCCATAAAACTTCAGTGTTTCTGATCAACTTCTACAATTTCAAGTCATTTATGCAGAATATTCTTCTCTTTCCACCTTCAGCCTCTCCATTGCACACAATTCACTACCAACTCTACTTCATTTAACCCAAGGAAGTTTGAACACTGGTTGCATACAAACACAAAGGATGGGCACTACCTTAGGCATAAGCAACCTAAGTACCAAAGTTTGCAAGTCACACCTTTCACTTACAAAGGGAAAGAGATTGCTTCCTTCAGAGAAACTCTTTTACACTACATATTTAAACCAGGACACACAGAAAACACAAGAAAAAATAAAATATTCAGAATGACTTACCTGATAGAGGCACATACAGCAAGAGCCAGAGGCTCTGTGTCTGGCAGCAGAAAGCAGCCACCATAGCAAGCACTGAGAGCTAGCTGCTGACGTTACAGGGCAGCTGCAGCAGCTCACCTAAGTAGTCCCCATGCTCCCTCCCCAGCAGCTGCTGCTCCAGGGCTGTTTGCAGTGTCTGATGGAACCACCTGGAGAAGAGCAGGTGAGTCCCACCCAGAAATGCAAACTCACTCACCTGGGCCTAGAGGACAAATATTTTCCTTAACATTCAGAAACTTCTTAAAGTTCTTCTGTAGAAAGAAATTAATATTTAATTTATTTTTTTTTTTGGGAAGGTTTTTCTTTACTTTTCACATGGAATTACTGCTTTTTGCTGTATGAAAAATCCTTATCTCAATAAGAGGTTTATATTATTAAAGTTATGATTAAATTAAAATAACAGTAAGTATTTTGTCCCTTTGAGTGGCTTTAGCATTTGTTAAACTTTATCTGCATTATTTATTAAACAGATGTGCTTGATATGTGTAAATGATGTTTGTCCATTTCTCTTTACCTGACATTAAAAAATGTATTGTATGGCTCTGTGGGTGACAAGGTACAAGTGGCAAAATAGAGAATTACAGATTCTTAAAGTATTCAGTACCTCACCTTTCC
Source organism: Corythornis vintsioides (assembly GCA_025447755.1). NCBI lineage: Eukaryota > Metazoa > Chordata > Aves > Coraciiformes > Alcedinidae > Corythornis > Corythornis vintsioides. The sequence continues at coordinate 1,035 of JAOEGS010011579.1, read as the reverse complement.
CCCAGCCGTTATCAGGGACAGAATTCTAGAGGCTTTAGAAAGTATGAGTATTATTTTAGCCCCAATATTATTTTACAGATGCATCAATTATTCCAGTCGCCAGCGTAATTTTATTCCCTAACTATAAATAATAATAACAAATAATCATACCAATAAAAGAAAGAATAGGCTTACACTGCACAAACAATTCATTTATGGCATAATGGATAGCATGCATCCCAATACCACACTGACTGGGTGCTTTATAATGAAATTATCCAGATAGATAGGGGTATTTACATACTTTGTCAAATCAACGCTGCTATGGCCCTTTTAAAAAGCTGCTTTAGTCCCAGCATTCATCCCTTTACCTTCCCTTCTGCCCAGGGTAAGCAGAGCACAGTTTTTAACCCAGTTTCCCCGTAGGTGTTTATCTGGTTTTGTCAACTCTGTAATATATTTCCCAGCTTATCTGCTCTCTTTATTTGGCTGGTTCCTCAATCTTTAAAAGGAAGAGAGAACTACAGCATCAGAGAGCTCCCAGGATTTCCTTACCTGCCTGTGGAAGTGGCCTGGCCTCTCCCATACCCTTAGAGTTTTCAAAAGAGGAAAGATGTTCTACTTGCCAAAAGAAAAATGCTTCTGCCTTCTTTTTGTGCCACCTCCAAAACACAGAACTTCAAAACCTCTTAGCTACTGGCAACTAACAGACAGGACCTTTTTAAGTGTGAATTTCATATGGGCACAGGATTCCTTAGAAACCCTGCTCTCTGAAAGAAAGGACCAAATTCAGTCCTCCTGTTTTCCATTTCCCTCTTTCCCAAATATAGTAGTTCACAACCATTTTTTGTTTTGATTCACTGGAAAAAACACCCTGATCTCATCTTCAGACTTCTCCTTTACAGCAAAAGTTATTCAGCAGTTATGCAGGCACTGTAGCAAACATGTCTGGTTTATAATTTTAAAATTCATAGCATATCTACTTGTTTATTTCACTCTTAGATAACAATACAGCACTATATCACATCTCCATGCACTAACTACAAAGTAAATATG
>JAOEGS010011577.1:0-14312 GCA_025447755.1 Corythornis vintsioides | reverse complement strand
AAGGACCAGCTTTTTTTCTTTTGTTATCAACCCATAGATTGTCTGAGACAGGGAGAGCCTGGAAGGCTCCACACACCCCACATATTTCTGTCGAGCGAAGCACTTATCGGAAGCGTTTCTCCCCGCTCCGCTCGGAACAAAAGTGGCCGCACCGGAGATGCTTCCACCGACCAGGCCAGCCCTGGAAAACCCTGGAGGGGGAGAAATGGTTCCTCAGGTCCAACTAAACCCCCCCTGGGGCAGCCTGAGGTTGGTCCCTGTTGTCCAACCGCTTGGTAGCAGCTCTCTCCTCCATGAGTTGAATGAACCGACAGCAACGTGGAAATGAAAGAGAACCCAGCTCTGGCAACACAAAATCCCCATGGGATGTGGAGCAAAATGCATCTCCCTGCCCCCACTTCCAGCCTTCCCTGCCTCTGCCTGAGCTGCAGGTGAGGTGCTGCCCACCCGGGGGGCTCCAGTGGGGTGCAGGGTGAGCCCTCCCCCCAGCTGCCCCACGGCTCCCTGGCACTGCACACCCCACGGACACTCATCCCTTCTCCCCACCAAGGACAACCAGGCTGGTCTTTCCCGCTTTATGGAGAGCTAATTATCCCTCTATCAGTCTGGGGAAGGAGATGTTTGTGAGAAATCAGCATTCATTAACCCTTTCACCCCGGGCTGGGATTAATTTCCTGCAGACCCCGCGCTGGGCGCTGCGGGCGCTGGGGGGAGCGCGGCCGGCACCAGACACTGGGGCTTTGTTCGGTCCCGGCTCTCGCCGCAGCGCCGCCTTTCGTGGCCCCGCTCCCTGTGGCCAAGAGGGGCAGAGCCCTCCTGGCACTGGAGCTGTGGGTGGAAGACCCCAGGATGGGGTGCCCGGGGGTGTGGGGGGCAGCCCTGCCCAGCAGCAGCAGGCAAAGGGCTTTTCTCTGCATCTGGGATGTGTCCTGCCCGGACTTGGGTTTCTCCTCCTCCTCCCCATGGCAAGGCAAAGCTGTGGTGGCATGGATGGAGATGGGGGAGGATACTGGGAAATCTGGGGACATGACCCAGTGGGGGGACTGGCAGAGTGTTGCCAGAGCCAGGAGCACAAAGGCAGCTGCCTGAGGGGTTTATTGTTCTTTGCATTGGTGAGAGGGAAGCAGGGGAGGTTTCCTACCTCCCCAGTCCTGTGGTGAAGTCTTCCCAGGCTGCTGGTGGGTGTCTTGTGCCTAATGCTGCCCTGTAAGACTGGCACTGCCCTTGTAGGATGGAAAAATCTGGGCACAGGTTTCCTCCTGAGAAAGAAGGCGCCCTGTGGACAATGCTCTTGAAAGAGCTGTGTGGTCCTGGCACTTAGCTGTGGGCGCTGGAGCTGACCAAGGAGTGGGCACTTGGGGGGTCTGAGCTCTCCTGCCACCCACCCCCTGGGCGGTGGTACCCAGCTCTGTGTTCACAGCATCCCCCAAAGGCTGATGCTCAGAGCTCCTGTCACAGGCCAGCATTGCTTTTCCAAGCCTCCCCTTGGGCAACCTGCCCCTCATTGCCCTGGGTCCATCGGGCATTCCCCAGGACTTCCAGCAGTCTGCTGGGGAGGGCAAGGAGAGGCCTCGGGCTCTGGCCAGGCTGCGGCCATGACTTCATGCCTGGGAGACGGGTGGCACAGGGAGGCGGGCAGCAGGACCCACACACCCCTCAGCCTGCACAGAGCTGCCCTTTCCTGCTGGGATGAAGCTCAGCCCTCCCCATCTGCTCCTGGAGAACTCTTCCCGTGGAGCTCAGCTCCAGCTTTACGGCTCAGCCCTGCCTGTGCTCCGGCCACTCGCTCCTCCGCCCTCCTGCCCAGCCTGGCCTGTTAAGCAGGTAATTAATGCCCAACACCTCATTACATTAAGATGAAGCTCATCATGCATCTTTCTTATGAGCGACCAGAGAGCTGCCATCCCTGCAAGATCATCTGCCCCAGCACAGCACTGGCATGGTACTGGCACGGTACTGGCACGTGGAGCGAGCTGGGCCATCGGCCGAGGTCACACGGAAGGTGAAACAGGCGCTGCCCGTGGATAATGGATGAAAAACTCTGGCTGGGATGATGCTGGCACCCAAAACATCTCTTCTCAGGAGAGAATGCCAGACAGCTTCCTCCCACTGCCTTACCCCGTGCTGTGCCCTCTGCTCCTGTCGCTGCCCGGGGCTGTGGCTGCTGCCAGGCACTGCCTGGCACTCGCCCGATGGCCCCAGGGCAGCAAGGGGCAGGTTGCCCAAGGGGAGGCTCCTGCGCTGGCAGGAGAAGCAGTGCTGGTCTGTGACAGGAGCTCTGAGCCTTTGGGGGATGCTGTCAACACAGAGCTGGGTACCACCACCCAGGGGGTGGGCGGCACGAGAGCCCAGACCCCCCAGTGCCCGCTCCTCGGCCAGCTCCAGCGCCCACGGCCAAGTACCAGGACCATGCAGCAACTCTTGCAAGAGCGTTGTCCACAGGGCAGCCAGAGCAAAAGCATCTTTCTCAGGAGGAAAACGTGCCCAGATTTTCCCATCCCACAGGGCCAATGCCAGTCTTACAGTCACCCACCAGCAGCCTGGGCACACCTCCCCTGCTTCCCTCTCACCAATGCAAAGGACATCTTCCCAGATTTTCCCAGCATCCTCCCCCAGCTCTATCCATGCCACCATGGCTTTGCCTCACCATGGGGAGGAGGAGGAGAAGCCCAAGTCTGGGCAGGACACATCCCAGATGCAGAGGAAAGCTTTTTGTCTGCTGCTGCTGGGCAGGGCTGCCCCCCACACCCTTGGGCACCCCCATCCCCATCCCCACACTCTGGGACCGGCCCTGCTCCTGGTGGCATTTGGGGCTTTTCCCACCCCACGCCAGACACCATCTGGGCCACTTCCCCACCTGAGGTGCCCTATCCCCATCCTCCCCAGCCCGGATGGAAGGGAGCACAGCTTCCCCAGCCCTGCCCCTCCAAAATCACCGTCTCTCTTTTCTTTCTGGCTCAGCTACCTCACAAAGACCCCAGAGCCACAGCAAGAGCCAATTTCCAGCAGGAACCTGGCGCTGGGCTCGTTGGGGAGGATTACACCAGGCTGCAGGAATTGGCGGGTTTGGGGGGGGGGAGGAGGGAAATGCGGCTGAAACCGAAGCCTCGCTCGGCCCTTCCCTGTCAGAGCTGGGGGTCCAGCTGGGACAGGGACTGGGGCTGCAGGAGCCCTGCCAGGCATCGCCCCAATGCAGGGCTCTTTGTCCTGGCTCTGCCCAAATCACCTCCCTGTGCTCTGGGCGCTGGCCTGGGGCAGGCAGGCAATAGCAGGAGAGGCTGAGGAGGAGAGGTGGGATGGAGTGATGGGTGCTCAGCCTGTGCAATCCTCACTCTGGGACACATCACAGTCCCAGGGACAGGGACAGGTCAATGCTACCCAGGCAGAGGTGCAGAGAAACCAAATAAAGGGGGTAAACCCCCACTAGGCTGGTGGAGAGGCCAGATCCCCCCCACCAGCAGCTCCTGGGGTGGCCTCAGCTCCAACATTTCACACTGACCTCTCTCTCATCCTGTCAAGACCAGAAGAAGTCAAAGCTCTGTGTTCCCTCCAGCCCCTGCTCCAGCAGCTGGGGGACCCTCTCCGAGGTTTGGGTTTCAGTGACATTAAAACCTTGCACGTAATTAATTTGCGTTCATTCCTTTTCCAACAGAGGGAAAAACTACCGGATTGCTCCCAAAACTCCCTGCTTCTCCAGGCTTCACCCCGCTGGAAGAAAACCCCCCTCCCCACCTCCCTCCCCAGCACTCTCCCAAAGATCTTTCACCATTCCCAGCCCTGCTGCCCCTCCTCCAGCCCAGCCCTTTCCTCCAGGTTGCCCTACCAGGCTGCTGGCACATCGTGGTGGGGGTCGTGCAGGGGCTGTGTGCATCCTGTGGCTCTCCCCTCCCTGCACACTGGGATACTGGGATACATCCAGGGCCGTTCTGGGAAGCTGGAAGCTCTGCCAGGGTAGCAAAGGCTGCAATCATCCCCCTGGCTTTGGGCCTGGCAGTGGAGAGAGAACCTCGTCGGCACGTGACGCCTTTCCTCGGAGCACTTGAGATCAGCTGGCTGGAGCTGCTGAGAACTGCGGGTCCTTTGTGCCCAGCCCGGGCTGGGCTTCCTCCCGTCCCAGATTTGCTCTGCCTTGGGGCACAGATGGATTCGCTGGCACCACGGATTGCACTGCACGATGGCTGCTGCATGGAAACACGGAGCAAGCGCTGGATCCTTGGCACCCCGAGCTGCCTCCTCCTCCTCCTCCTCCTCCTCCTCATGCGGGGGTGCAGAGTGAGCCAGCTGCACCAGCCAGCCCTGGGACAGGGACCGCTGTCCCCGGCGCCATCCCCACTCCATGTGCCGGTGACAAACAGCCCTCCGGTGCCTCCTGTTCCTGCTCTCCTTATGGAGCCCTTGGGACTCGTTGCATTCCACGACGGGCTGATGGATCTTCCAGGCTCCTCTCCGGGCCAGCGGGGAAACCAGGTGCAGCCGCGCCGGTGGAAGCCGCAGAGTCCTCGGCTGTGGGAAAAGCCCCTTGCCTTGCCCAGGGGAACCTGTTATTGTGGGTATACCATGGGGGAAACAAGGGTGAACCCCCCGAGCTGCGGTGCAGCAGCTGGCCCAGAGAAGGGTTATTATCAGGGAATGCTGCTCAAGAGCCTCTTACGGGCTGGGGGGTTTCAGATTGGAGTGGGAACACCAGGGGAGGGCTGGGAAGGGTGGCTGGGGCACCAGGGTGGGGTAACAGAGAGGGAACCTGGAGCTGCTCAAGCAGCAGGGCTGTGCTGGAGACCCAGGGTTAGAGGAGCCAGTGGTCCAGCTCCACTGCCACCTTCTCCTTGAGCAACGGCTGCTCGAGGCCCTGCAGGGAGAGGGACTCTCCAGGGGAAGTGGAACGGCAGGGCGAGGGGCAGCGGGGAGGGTGGGTGTCATTGCAAAGCACCACTGTCACTGGCACAGCACCAGCGCACGGAGCTGCTGCTGCTCCTTCCACGGAGCGGAGCCACCCTGGCCATGCCACCCCCGGGCTGGCTCCTGCTCCAGGCCTGTGGGACACCCCAGCACCCGGCCACTGCAAACACTGCAGCTCTGCTGTCCTGGCAGCTGCTTCGGAGCCGAGCGGGATCCGGCCAAGGGCGAGTTAATAAACTTGACAGAAAGCTCCTTTATGCTAAATAATTAAAATAACTTATCCAGTCCTGATGGGCGTCCAAAAACATCAGCAGCTTTGCAGCTTTAATGAGCTTTCCAGATGTGGAGGCGCCCAGGCAAGGTCCTGCTGAGCCCCACAGCGACCAACTGGCCCTTGGGAGAGAAGCCACCACAGACCCTTGGCTCCCTGAGGACACTGGCACTGGTGGCTCCATGTCCTCTCCCCACCACAGCCAGGGGCGAGGATGCTCCTCAGCAAAGCTCTCCCCAGCCTGGGGGCTTCAGCAGGACATTGTCTCAGGAGGTGAGGGTTGTGGGTACCCCAAGCCCCGAGCTATGGAGACAATGCAGCTCATCATGGGACCCCAATCTGCAGCAGCCAGGGAACACACACAGAAGGGGCACTGGAGGACAACCCGTGGGTCTGAGAGGGTCCAACCCACCAGGTCCTGCTGCGGGTGCCCCTGAGCTCGTGCCAGGTCCCACCTTGCAGCAGCCCCACAGCCAGGGAATCTGCCCCCATTCCCTGCCTGGGTGCTGGGCTACAGGAACCTGCTAAAGTGCTTTTCTCCTGCGCTGGCAGGTCCGAGCAAGTTTGGAGCTCTCAGTTCTACCCTTTGGGCATCAGGGACCAGTGAAGCTGTTTGAAATGAAAAGCCTGGTTTAATTCACAGCGGGATCAAAGCGGGCGGAGAAGGAGGATTTTCAAACCAGCAAACCACACTGAGTGAGCCCGTCGGTCACACCCAAGGGCCCTGTTCCCCCCCACACACCCTCACCCTGCAACCCACCCCAGCAGCCCCTGCTTGCTACTACAGACACCCTGGCATGGTCCCTGAGCTCTCCCTGAGCCATCTGGACACATTTGATCTCCCCAGACCACTGCACCTCTCACCCCTCATGTATCAGCCAAGAAGAAGTTGGTTCTCCACCCTCTCTTGGTGCCTCAGCCTCATTTTTCCCTCCAAGACCCCATCAATCCAACTGATTCCTTCACACATCTCCATGGCACCTGGCACCCTGTGGGTGATGGGACAGCCTGGATGGGTGCAGACACAGTTTTCAGGCTGGCAGAGCTTTGACTCCTCTGTCCTCTCCTAGGGCAGCTGCTGGGTGAGCCAGAGGGAAACTGGCCTCGCTGCCCTGCTCTGGGCACCCTGCCTTTCTTTGTGAAGGTTGCTAGAACCTTCCAGGGTGGAGTCTTGTCCTCCACAACCCCAGGCCAGTGTCTTGGAGCTGCACCCAGTGGCTCTAGCCTCTGCCCAGGATCTCAGAGGCTGGCACTTGCATTCCACATCACCCAGCCTGGCTGGGAGGTGACCACTGACCACTCATCCCACTCCATCCCCAGCCCACATCCCACCTCCCAAGTTCTGCATCCCCCATCCAGCCTGCATCCCACATCCCCCGAGCCACACCAGCAATGATGATACGTCACCACTCCAGCACTGCCCCTCGCAGGGACCTTTCTCCATCCTCCCACCCTCTCTGAGCCACCCCATCCCACCCTGGGGGAGAGATAGTCCTCCAAGCGAGGAGGGGTCCGGAGGTCCCCCCAGAATGAGGGACAGGGGCTCCCGGAGCAGCAACGCGGCCGGACAGACTCACCGAGCGCTCCTCATCCGCTGGTCGCCCGTCGTGTGCCCGGGGAGCCTGGTGCTGAACTGCAGCGACTGCCCTGGAGCCTCGTCCGGAGCTGGTGACAGCACCATCTGTCCTGTTTCCCAGGGGATTTTTGGTAACTTCTCGGATGAAGGTGCATTGAGGAATCAATGGATCACAGCAGTCACTTGACAGAATCCATGTCGCTGTCCTGAGCTGGCCCATGCAGTCCCCACGGCGCCTGGCAGCCCCTCGAGGGATGGGTGCCAGTGGGCAAGGCACACAGCGTGCCCAAGGTCCATGCTGGGCTGGCAGCTCTGCTCTTGGGAGCCAGGTGGTGACCCCTGGGCAGCTGGTGGCTTCTGAGGAGCCTCCAGCTGCAGGGACAGTCCTAGAATCCTTCAGGTTGGAAAATCACAGGATGGTTTGGGTTGGAAGGGACCTTAAAGCTCATCTTGTTCCAACTCTGCCATGGGCACCTCCCACTAGACCACCACTCAAAGCCCCATCCAATCTGGCCCTAAACAGGATGAGGAAACCACAAAAGACCTTTAAGATGATCAGATCCAACCGTATCCATCCGTACCCACCCCTAAGTCCATCAGGTCACTGGGGCCACACGAGATTCTTGGACAAAAGATGAAAAAAGAAGGTAATACTGCAAATATTAGACAAAAAAACCCCTCTCCACGTTACCAATGCTGACCAACCAACCCCACCCAAGGGCTCCCTCCGACGCCAGCAGGACCTGGCACCGTGCCCCTCCCTCGCCCCAGATCTCTGCAGACCGAGGCTGTGGTTCCACAAAGCACACGGGAGACAGCCGGGTTTTCCATAGGAAAAAAAACCCTTTTATTTAACAATATATCAGGTTCCATCACGGCTCCATGGAGTTGAGATGCCACAGAGCTGGTTACCGATGCCGATGATATGCTACTGGGCGGGAGAGCTGGGGGAGAAGGCGAAAGGAATCAAAACGAGGGAACATGACACGAAGAAACAAAAGTCAGAGGCGCCGGCCAGCGCGGCCGAGGGGACCCCGAGGACACCCCGGATCCGCCGGCCGAGCCCCAGGGAGGTGCTGGCACCGGGGGTCCTCGTGCCCTCTGTGCCCTGGCATCCCCCCCCCACGACAAAGCCAAGTGGTGCCCAAACCGGTGACTCCCGGCCCAAGCCTCCACCCCAGGGCGGCAGCGGGACTGGCCGCTCCCAGTCCAAACCCACCTCTGGGAGGATGGACAGGGAGGGAAAAACAAACCCCGAGTGGGTGGCCCAGGAGCTCCGAGGCCGGGAAAGGGGGTGTGGGGGGCACCTCCCGGGCGAGGAGGCGGCGCCGTGGGATGGAGAAGTGGTCACGGCTCTGAAATGTGGGAGCGCGGGGCGGGGGGAGCTGGTGCAGCGGTGCAGCCGGGAGGAGGGATGGAGGGAGGGGTGGAAAGAGCAGCTCTGGGGGTCCCCAGGGCAGCTCCCCAGCCCCTGCAGTTTCACCCAGCTCCGGTGACACCGGGGATGGCTCTGTGTGTGTCCCCCCTCCCCAGAGCCACCCTGCCCGGCAGCACCCACGCACCAGCACAGCCCCCCGGGGTGGCTCCGGGGCTGAGCGCAGTATGACAAATGTTTTACACCCGTTCTCGTGGTTAAAGTTTCTTTTTCCTTTTTCTTTTTTTTTTTCCCCTTTTTCTTTTTTTTTTTTTTTAAAGTTCTCGTTTGTTTTTGTTTTTTTCTCTTTTTTTTTTCTAAGAAAAAGCAACCAGAAAATAATTCGGAGTTTATACAAAACATCTTTACATTATTTCTTCCAAAAAAGAGTAGTATTTACACAAACAAAACAGGAAAAAAAAAAAAAAAAGAAGAAAAAAGAAAAGAATTAAAAAAAAAAAAAACAACAAAGCAACAAACCCCAACCAAACTCCCAAAGCTTTCAGCAACAAGAACCAAAGGGACACGCTCTGTATCCGGACCCAGCAGACCGAGGTGCTCAGCAAAACCCAGATTTCACCTTTTCTCCACCTATTTACAAGGCTCCTCAGCTGCCCCCAGCAGTGGAGCTCCTGGGGATGGATCCCACGGGAAGCCCCCCCAGCGCCCACCCGGCCTCAGCCCTTTGCTTTTGGCCCAACCTGTGGCCAGATTCCTTCTGTTCTGCTCCAAAACTCCCCTCCCAGCCGCCTCCTCCAGGGCAGTCGCTGCAGGGTGAAGCTCCCTGGTGCTGCAGCATCTCCCCCCCATCACCATCATCATCATCACCCCCAAACTGGGGCTCTGCTTCCCCCCTGGGCACTGCACGCTGAGGGGGATGCAGAGGGAAGGGGGATTTTCTTTAAGACAATGATTGGTTTTTTTGTGTGTGTGATTTCTGGGAGCAGTTCCTGGTGGGGAACCAGGGCTGGATCGTGGCAAGGTGGGCAGCGCTGGCACGGACAGCGGGTGGGACACGGGGGCTGTCCTCAGGATGCTGAGGGTGGGAGGAGAGCGGGAGCAGCCAGCTCCTCTCCAGACCCAAATCCTGCCTTTATACAACCAAAACCACAACCAACACTGCGACCCCGAGGGATGCCCAGGCTGGGTTCTGCTGTCCAACCCCCTCAGCTCCTGCCCCCCCTGCCCGCTCCTCGTCAAGGCACTTTTGCAGAGCAGCTTCTCTCGCTCTTTGGGCACTTCCTAAGGAGGGTTCGAGGCCCTGGGGACAGGTGGGGGACAAACCAGCCTCGTGCCACCACCGACCCACCCGCCCGGCCCCGCGCTTGCTCCCTGAGCAAAAGCAGCTACTTCTGAGAGGAAAAGAAAGCGAGGAAGGAGGGGGTGGCCCCAGACCCCGAGGCCAGGCAGATGGCTGGGCACCGCCAGGCTCACCAGCATCACCCCCAGGGCTGGTGGGCCCTTCTGGGGATGAGGAAGCTGGGAGTGATGCCACCAGAAGAGCCCAAGGCTCAAGCCCTTCCAGTTCGGGGCAGGAGATGGGAAAAGGAAGAGCAGAGCGAGGTCAGGCTGCAGGATCCCCAGGAGGTGGCACGGCCGGGTTACCCCAGGAGCACAGCCCCAAAGGCAGGTCCCAGTGGGAGACACCAGGATGGTGGGAGAAGCCTTTGGCTCCCCTGCCCACCAAACCAAGCCTGGCGCTACTGCCAGCAACAGGGGCACCTCCCGGGTGGGCTTTGAGCCCAGCACTGGCCCTGCTCCTGGCAGCCCCAGCTCCCCCTACATGGGCTGCTGGCAGGTAATGGTCGGTTTCCAGTTCTCCTCTCCAAGCACAGCCCCTGGGGCTGAGGGCTGGGGGCTGCAGCTGCTCCCACTGCCCCACGGACACCCTCAGCCAAGGCTTTTCTCCAGAGCAGGGGACCCTCGGGGGCCAAGGGCACTGCCCTGCGGGGAGCAGCACCGGGCTCTCACACGCTGGCCGCTCGAGACGCCGAACAGCTCTGATTAGCTTTTTTTTTCCTTTTTTTTTTCCTTTTTTTTTTTTCCTTTCTTTATAAAGAGACTAAACCAAGAGTTCAACAGCTACGAACACAAAAGTCGGTCAGGAAGGGCAGTTGGCGGGAGCAGCAGGGTCTGCCCCGTGGAGAGGGGACGGGAGGAGGCACCCAAAAGGTCGGAGCCCCCGGCCCGGGATTCACAAAAAAACAAAACAAACCCCAAAACGAAACGAAAAACAAAATAAAATAATAATAATAATAATAATAATAGTAGTAGTAAATCGGGTTCGCCAGCTTCCTCTCTGCGCAGCTGTCTGCACCTTGGCACCTAGGCAAAGCATCCTCATCCTCCTCCTCCTCGGTCCCCCTCGGACCGAGGCTCCTCGGCCCGCGGCGAGGGGCTGTGGGGGGAGCCGGGCGGGCAACGCGGGCACTTCACGTGGCGGGTGACACGGGGCAGGGGGGGGGAAAAAAACCAACCCAACAACCCATCCCAAAAGGCCAAGGGAAAGGCGGGAGTCTCTCCGGGTTTGCCGGCGGTGTCGGAGCGAGCGCGGAAAGGCACGGCCGGCCGCAGTCTGGAGGAGAAGAGGAGGATGCCGCGGGCTCGCCCTCGAGTCTCGGGATTACAAAAGCTGAGAACTACAAAAAACTAAATACAAAGGGAAGAAATCGGGGCCGGGGAGGCTGGGGGTGGGGCTGGTGGTGGGGGTGGGAGTGGGGGGGAGTGGGGAGCGAACCCCTCGCTCTCCGGCGCCGGACCCTGTTGTCGCTGCCCCGCGGCGGGGGCTGCCGTGGGGTCCGTTTCGCTTCCTCCCTCCCGCGGGGAGACCCCCACCTCGCGCTCGGGCTCTCCCGGTTGCTCCTGCATCGGCGGCTGCGCCCAGGCTGCTCCTCACACCTTGTAGTAAATGTTGGCCGGGCTCTGGGGGGGCATCTCCTGGACGATGTAGACGGGGTGCCCGTAGTCCCCGCTCACCTTCTCGTAGTGCGGGCAGTAGTTGTTCTCTGTAGTCCGTAAGGGGATGATGATGTCGCTGGGCTCGGAGCCCGCGTTCCCGCTGCATTTCGGGCTGGCCAAGGTGCTGAGGGACAAGGCTGCGGCTCTCTGCTGCGTGTGCTTCCGGTGCCGCTTGCGGATCTTGATCAGGAGGACCACGAGGAAGATGATGATGAGGATGAAGATGACGCAGCCGGCGCCGATCGCGGCGAACACGGCCACCTTGGAGCTCAGGAAGCCGTCGCTGGGGCCTTGGGTCTCCTGGCCGTCCTGGTTGACGGGGCCTGAAAGGGGAGGGGAGGAGAGAGGGGTGTCAGCAGCCTGCACGGGTCACCCATCGACCCTCCCTGTCCCCCACACTCGGTGCAACACCAGATCTCAGGTCAGGAAGGACCTTTAAGATCATGAAGTCCAACCACTGCCCCACCACTGCCCATGGCCCTCAGCACCACAGCTCCACAGGGGGCTTGAAAACCCCTCCAAGGATCACAGGGACTCCACCCCTGCCCTGGGCAGTCTGGGACAGCCCTGGAGGGGAAGAAATTGTTCCTCAGCTCCAAACTAAACCTCCTCTGGGGAAACGTGAGGCCAGTTCCTCTTGTCCTGTCACCTGTTCCTTGGGAGCAGAGCCCGACCCCCCCTGTTTCCAACCTCCTGTCAGGAGCAGAAGATCTCCCCTGAGCCTCCTTTGCTCCAGGCTCCACAAGCTCAGGTCCCTCAGCTGCTCCTCACCACACTTGCGCCCTAGATCCTTCTCTGGGCAGGACAGGCAGAAGCCCTGGGCATCCACAGAGGAGGGACCTCTTGCCTTCTCCCCAACCCCGCATCTGCTCCCCTTCCCATCTCGCAGCACTGCTGATGTCCAGGTGATGACCTGGATCTCAGGAACCTTCACTCTTCACCACAGACCTGGATGCTCTGGTGAGAGTGGGCTCTGATACCTGGACCCCATGATATCCGATTTCTGACCCCCCGGGCCAGGGCAGCCCCGGCCCCCCTGAGGGGAGAGCGCTTGGCTGGCCATGCCGGGCGAGAAGAAAAGAGCAACTCTTCCCTACTTCATCTGATTTCACTTTTCTCTCAGCAGGGTCAGGAACTCAGGAAACCACCTTCAAAGGGCTTTCACACTGGCTCAGCTCAAAAACCTGAAGACCTCACCTCCTCCGAGCCCTCTCAGATGTACTGTGAGGAACAGATGGGCAGCGAGGAGGAGGAGGAGGAGGAGGTGCTGAAACAGCACTTCCCTGCAAGGCTCCTGCCAGGACATACCAGAGCCGGGAAAACACTCCCGAGCTGCTCCGCACTGCGCCCCGGCTGGGGGACGGCAGAGACGGGCACAAACCCATCTGGAGCAGCCGGTGTTCCCGGGATAGGTGGCACCAGCCCTGCCAGGAGCTACCCCAGCAGCAGCAGCTCCCCGCCAAAGCCCCCGGCCCTCTCCCGGGGTGTTCCCAGGAAAACCCACCGGGCTTGCCGGGCTCCTCGGCGGCGGGGACCTTGCTGCGCGGGCTCTGCGTGACGATTTTCACCGTGTTGTCGGACTCCTTGCTCGGCCGACTCGTCGTCAGCTGCTCTGGGATCACTGCGTTTGGATCTGGGGAGGAGAGGGAAGGGCCGGACCTTGAGAAACCTCCCGTCAACCTGGGCAGCAGCAGCAGCTTGTCCAGCTGCCTAGAGACCCCTTGGCCGCCCAGCCGGGCACCCCCGCAGGGACATGGGAGCTGCTGAGTGACAGAACAAGGCTGAGCTGCTCTGGGCTTGTGGGAAGCAGCTTCCCCACCCTAATCCCCCCACACTCTGTTTTCCAGGCTCCCACGCGTGGGCTGGAGCAGGTTTCTCATGTGAGGAAGGGGAAGGGAGGGGAGGCTGCCAAGGCTGCAACGCTGCTTCTTGTGTTTAGTGTAAATATTGGCCCCAGAGTGAAAACACACTAATGAAAAGCAGCCACCAGGAGCTCTGACGCTGAATCAGGGGCTGAAATGATGCTGGGGCATCACTGGAGCTGGGGGCACCCCCATCAGCCGTGCCCTGGGTGCTCAGTGCCACCTGCAGCACCACTGAGAGCTGCTGGGACCACACTGAGCCTGAGCACCGGTGCCTGCCCAGCTTGAACCTCCCCTTGGGTGCCCGGGGAGTCACAGGGGGCACTGGCACCATCACCCCCTGTGCTGTCAATGGGACCTGTGCTGAGCTGGCTGCCCACTAGGGAACCAGCCACGTGGAACAACTGCCCCCTTTTCATCCCAATGCACCAACCATGTGCAGGTAGTGACAAAAGAAAAGGGAGAGGGGAAACAAAAAAAAAAAAAAGAAAGGAAAAAATGACCCTAGAAATGAAATTCTGCTGAACTCAGGCAACCCAGGAGACCTTCCAGGCTCCAGGGACTGACTGGGCTGGCCTCAGTTTCCCCAGAATCCAGGACTGCCCCCCACCTCCCCCCGAACTATGGCAGGACAGGAGCCATGTTCTGCTGGGCAAAGGCATTTAGGGGACCCCGGGGTGCAGAAGGACTCACCCTGCCCCACTTTCATGACAATCTTCATGGAGCGTGTCTGGCAGACCCCTCCTTCCCGGTTCTCCAGCCCGTCCAGCGTCCCGTTGGAAGTGGCTGCAAGGGAAGAAGGAGGAATGTTAGACACAGGGTTCCTGGGAGCTGGAAAGGCACTGCTGGGCAGGTCCCAGCTCTCCCTGGACATTGCCGGCCAAGACTTTGGACACAAGACTTTGGGCACCACCAGGCATGTCCCAGCTCTCCCCACCCAGGTCCCCATTGTCCCTGGGCACCGTCAGGCAAGACCCAGTGATCCTTGGGCAGGTCCTGCCTCTCCTCAGGCATCACCAGGCAGGTTGCCATTAACCCTGGTCACCATTGGGCAGTTCCCAACTCTCCCTGGACATCACCACACAGGTCCCTGCTGTCCCCGGGCACCACAAGGGATGAGGCAGGAGCTCAGCACCTCCCAACATGAGGGCTGGCTCCTGACTCCCCTCACTTCTCCACATGCCAGTCTGGACCACCACAAGTGGGTGACACCCCGAGCTCGTTCTCTGCCCCAAGCTCCAGCTCCCTACTCCTGCCTGAGCTGTCTGCAGTGGTGAGGACGTGACCCCTCCAGCCTCCCCTCGCTGCCTCCCCCACACAAGGAGCCATTCTCTG
>JAOEGS010011573.1:248538-262714 GCA_025447755.1 Corythornis vintsioides | reverse complement strand
GTCTCCAGAGAAGGAGACTCCACAACCTCCCTGGGCAGCCCGTTCCAGAGCTCTGTCACCCTCACTGGGAAAAAGTTCTTCTGAGATAGTATATTTTTCAACTTATGTATATTTTCAGTAACACTGGAGATCTGCAAGATACATAATTTTACAGTAAAAATCTTATCAAGCAAGGCTACAATCAGCTATTGATTGGGCTTTCTTTAAATATGAGCAATGTTTTGATTAATAATAAAACAAACAAAAAAAACTAAGTTAAATATAGTATAAATGATTAAAATAATGCTGTTTACTCAGGCTGGGAAGTTTGCAGGAGGAAGACAAGTGTGTGCCTACTCTTAGTATCTGTTATTTTTGTAATGACTTAAATTTCCAGTACTCTGCTGGCATCTATTTAGACTAGCAGCCTAATTCATCATAGGAGACCACTTATTAATAACCACAGAGGATCCAGGATTTGTTCTTCACTTAGCAGGCTCAATAACTAAAGAAAGGAAGGACTAGTGTACAAACTTTAAAGCTCTTGCTGGAGAATTGCTTTGAATTATTTTCCAAGTGTACAGTGGAACACACGTGTGGATGTGGCTTCTGGGGTATCTGACTGCTCCAGTAATGTTCCGCAGTAGAAGACCCCTTATGAATGCAAGATCTGCCAGCAGATACAATCCCAGTTGCTTTTTTGCTATGTCTAGGAATAAAAATAGCTCTTCAAAAGAATGCCTGCAAGACTGAAGAAAAGCTGACACAAAAGAGAAGCTGAAAGTGATAGTGAAAAATGGAAGAAAATTCTGAAGGCTGGGAGCTTCAGCTTCCCATTACCTTACCAACAGTGTGGTCTCCAAGCACTCCTACCTCCCTTCTCCAAAAAAAATCATACTGAATTTGATAAAAACAACTAGTTAAAGAAAATCAAACAGTATCTAGGTAAGGAGCATGGCTGTTTCTTACCTTTTCTAATTTTTGTCCCATAACACCTTTCTCTTTTAAACATATACTTCTTCCTGGTAAGTGCCTTAAAATACTGTAAATATCTTGTAAAATCCCCATTGAGCTGTAAGATTACCTTTCAGCTGTGCTGCAAGTTGATATGCTAACAACCAGCAAGCAGAAAGCTTGCTTGACCTTGATGGGACAAACTACTGCAATGAAGTGAAAGACCCTATTTCACCACAACTGCAAAAACAACTCCAAATCTTCATTTTTTGCCACCCTGAGCCCAGATCCAAGGTGGTGTCTCAATAAAATTTGGAAATTACATGTCAAAGGAACTTTGCTATCTTAAGGTAAAGACAAATTTCTCTTCTGTAGGAACTGACAGTGAAAAGATGCAGTTTGCAGTGCCAAAATGGCTATGTCTATTCCCTATCAAGAAAATTAGTTAATAACTACTTGTTGCTCATATTTTTAGGCTTTTCTAAAGGGACTTCTTGAAAGCAGCTCTTTAGAAACATGCGGGGGTGGAATCCTGAAAACAAGTGTTTGGACATCCAACTGAGAACTGCAGTATTGGCAAATCTTTTATTATTCTTACTACAATGCATGTAAGTGTTGATCAAAATCCTCTATTCAGCCTAATGACTGTGCCTACTTGTCAGGCAGCCATCAGTCCAGACTGTGGAGAAGGTTAATGGGATTAGGACTAAATTTGTCATGGTCATGACAGAATCATATTCAGTATGCTTCCAAAGGTATTGGGAGTGCTCTGCACTTGTTAGGTGCCACCTTTTTGTGGCTAGAAGAATGTTTAAGGGGATTACTGCAGCTATTGTTGCTTGATTGAAAACACTTATTTCATTTTCCTCCCTCTCTACTCTGCCTTAGTGCGGCCACATCTGCCAGTTTTGGTCTCCCCAGTTCAAGAGAGACAGGGGAGAGATTCCAATAGAGACTACAAAGATGATTAGGGGATGGGAGAACTTCTGTCATGATGAAAGACTGAGAAACCTGAGGATGTTCAGCCTGAAGATGAGAAGCCTGAGAGGGCATCTTATCAATGTTTATTAATATCTAAAGGGTGAGTGCCAAGAGGACAGACCCAGACTCTTTTCAGTGGTGCCCAGTGACAGGACAACGGGCACAAACTGGAATGGGGGGATTTCCACCTCAATGTCAGGAAAAACTTTATTTTTTGAGGGTGACAGAGTCCTGGAACAGGCTGCCCAGAGAGGTTGTGGAGTCTCTTTCTCTGGAGACTATCAACACCTGCAAGGGGCTTGGACTAGATGATCTCTAGAGATTCTTGCTAATCCCCACCATTTGGTGATCCTATGGTGAAGACTATGTTGGTCCTTACTCAAAATGTAATATTCTGGAGTCTGTACTCCTACCAGTGCCTGTTTCTACTGCTACTGTCTCCTTTTCTGAATTAAGACTATGGGAGACAGGCTGCAGAGAGAACAGAAAACATTCACACCTTCATCTGCTAACATGTGGCTTATTGCTGCTGCCCATGTACACATAACACTGATTTTCCTTCCACCTGGCAACACCCAGGGGCTAGAAGTTTTTATTTTATTTACTGCTCACTGAGAAATATCTGCATGTGCCTGACATTATGAGGTATTGTGTGAAGTTAAGCAAGATTTGCTACCACGCTGAGGAGCTGGATGAGTACCGCAATTGCTGCAATGGCTCCATAGGCTCCCTTGACAAAATGGTACCAGGCAACTCTGCAATTCTCACAGCTCCTCTGTACAGAGCTCCCCGGAGCCTGCTCCATCACACCTTGGTTCAGGATGCACATGGGATGCCATAAGGAGGCACTGGGATACTCTGTGTGCCAATCCATACATCATCTACAGCACAAACTAGACATTCATGGGGAAAACCATAGCTGCTCAAGTAACCATATATTTGAATTTTTTCCTTTTCCCATGGCCTCAAGGCATATTACTTTTAGAAAGTTTACAGCAGTCCAAACCCCAAAATAACCACTACAGTAATGTATTCTGACCATACTGCAACACGTCCATAGTACTTTGCTGAGTAACAATTATTATGTACTCAATAATTGTAGCTTACCAGAAGACATTTCAGAAGAGGCTGAGCTGAACAGTAAAATCACTGAACAGAGTTAGTTCTATACCAAATCAAACCAGGATGGATGCAAATCTTAATTTAAAAACAAAACAAACTCCAACTTTGGCAGGGAACCATCTAGGTTCGTTTTATACTCTTTCTCCATCCATTTCCACAATACCATGTGTCAAACTCCTCTCCACAACCACCAGCCTGTAGCTTCCAGTTACTTGAGTCATTCAAGTAGCAGAGATCTGGTGTAAAAGCCCACAAGTAGATGGCTGAACCAGCATCCATTTCATTCCACAGGTTCTCTTTGTTAAAGGTTTGTTCTTAGAGAAAAGTTGAGGACAACATCCAGTATTTTCCACACTGCTGCCTCCAGTGATTCAAGCCCGTGTAATGAATGAGGGCTTAGTTTATAAAATCTATCAAAACAATTTGCAATCTATGTCAACCAATTTGCCCCATTTTCTAAATGAATCAGCATAGAGATTAGAATGATATCCACAAGAGAGTTCCATTGCTACCTTTAAGGAGGACAGATTGTACCTCTTTTTCTCATTTTTCCCAGCTTCCCCAAGGGGAAAAACTCAAAGCCATGTAAAATTTCAGACAACTGGCTTATGCAGACAGCTAAAAGAGACAGACAGAGGGAACACAGATGTTAAACAGGAAGCCAAATTCACCCTTAGTTATGCAGCATGCCCCTTAATTTAAAAAACAGGTGGGTGAGAATAATTAGTTTAAATGTAAGGATTTTCAGTACTCAATGTTGAGTTGAACACCTCCATTTAACAAACTTTAAAAAATACTTCAGCTGCAAAAATATATGAAAAACAAAGCAAGTCCACAGGATGCATACATGACCACTGAATCCAAATAACCATTCATAACAGGACAAAACAAAATTACTGTGCCTTTTATTCTGTTTGAGCAAGATTTTACTCCACCACTAGTGCTCCCAATGTCCAAAAGAGCCCAAATGCCATGTAAAGCATTGAATTTCCACTCTGAATAGCTCACTACATACATCGTCTATTCTTTAAGATAATTGCCACAAAACCTCTCTGTAAGATCCCTGCAAGAAGCCTTTAGAAATCTTACCAACTCTGACCAATACATTAGCTACAGTTTCAATTACCCTGTTAATGTGAAATGTTTTTCAGCATGCAGCCACACAGAAACCAGTTAGCAATACTATTAACTTCACACTTAGTGAGTGAAGAATTGAGAATGATTAACATTCAAAGAAGGAAATGCTTAGCTGACTTATGCAGGTAATAAATATGAGTGTATAATTATGCCAAATGGAAAAGGCAAAAAAAAAAAAATCCAAAATAAAACACACACACAAAAAAAGTAATGAAAATGCCAGATCTTAAAAACAACCCTCTAATGAATAGTAAGGCACAAGATACAGTATTTGTAATGCTGGCATAAAAATTAAATGCAGTGAAAGAAAACTACCCAATGCAGAGTGCAATTGGAAATGCTGGGAAAGTGCACTCCATAAATTCATGCAAACAAAAGAAATCATTAAAAACAACTTTGTTTGCCAAAACCAACATACAACCACACATCTTCTTTTAGACAAATTCTCCTCTGGGACAACTAATAACTGTTAGCCAGCAACCCAATGAGGAAAAGAACACGGTAATCACTGCAGCCCAAACCCCACTGTTCTTGCAGAAGTAAATGTCCCTTTAAAATATACTTTATTTGCTTTCCATATTCTTATTAACTACACTATTCTTGTAGTTAGCCTTTTGAAACTGTTATATTTACCACAGTAACTGAGTAATGTGGATTAACAGAAGCTTCTGTTGGTCTTTTTCTTCTTTTGGTAAGAAGCAACATGAGCTCTGATGACGAAGATGGGTTACATTCTTGCACTACACCTAAAGGATCTTATATGATTTGCTAGATGGCGATGAAGTTAAGCATGCTGAGCCCAAGCACAGTGCCTTGCTAAGGTGACTACACAAGATTGTACACGCTGCCAAGATAGCACGAGCTGGCATATAAAGCTCTGTTCATCTGCCAAAGAAGGTTTGCTACAGTGGGAACCTTGCTTCAAAAACTTAACTCCTGCAAGCTGCAGACAGCCTTTGGCTCTGCCCAAAGTAAATGGGAACAGTAGATGTTTGAAATGTAGTCAGTAGAAGACATATCCTCTAGATAACACTTTGGACTTGTGGCACCAACAGAATAAAATCCCTGACATCTAAAGATAATGTAGGTCAGAACTCCCTTTACCTCTGAAGCTAAAGTTTTCCAGTGCTTGGCCTCCTGGGATCTCCTAGTTTTCAGAAGAATCCAACCTCTGTGGAAGGTGCTGGCTGGATGATGCTATAAGATGTCACCTTTCACACAGATTCTTACTTATCTCTTTACATCCACATTCTCATTACCCCAATTTCTTAGCTCATCTGTCTGGCAAAAATGCTCATTTCATCTAGAATTCAATCTGCTTTCTCATTAATTAATATACAACTCTAAGCTGTATTATCTCAGCAAACTCAAGCTCAGCGTGCTGTGGAAATCTGCTGCCCATACGGCTGGGGGACAGACATACTCCAGAGGAAGGACTGCCTACTGAACCATCCAACCCCCTGTTTGTGTGCTTGCAAGTACACAGATTTTTCTTTGGAGGACTTCCATGGAGGCCTCCTTCGTCTCAGATTGCTTAAATGACTGCTTTGCACCCCTGCTGCAGGCCATACGCTGTGCAAGAAACTACTACGCATTTCTAGGAGGCAGAAATCACACAGATTTGTAGTCCTCTGAGGGGAAGGGAAAAAAATTATTATTTTCCTGTCAGTGAAACAGTTTCAAAATGTCTTCAATGCTCCTCCCCTCCTGCCTGCAGTTCTGTTTTTTGAATTGGACTTTCTAGATAATTTGGATGACAGCACAAATTATTTGGCAAGGGCCAGCCTGCTGGCAGGTGGGCTGCTACTTTGGCAATTTCAAGGTTGTTTTTTTTTTTTTTTTTTAAAAAAAAAAAAAGTGAAATAAAAAAAAAATTCAATCTTCAAAACACAAACTGGCCAAACAGATTACTCATTGGCTGGGAAGCCACATCCCCTTGGGGCTGTTGATCAAGCTCTACCCCTGTCTGCCAGCCTTCTGTAGTACAGATGGAAGAACTGGCTGCTGAAGCACTTCTCTCGCCCACAGCTCAGCAGGGGAAGGGATCCCAAGCCCCACTGGAGAATATCTCCGTGGTAACTTATCTTGTACTTATTAGTGCCTTTCCACTGCAGCAGCAGTTATTTCTTTTCCTTATGTGAGATCCGAAAGAGATTATTAGTAATTTTCAGGTATTTCATTCAAATCAGTTACTCCTTGCAGAACACTGAGCACAGTTAATTGAAACTGTTTCCTTGCTCAAAGATTTCATTTGCACTGCAACACAACTGAAGACATTAAAGATAAAAATTTTGCAGCTGTTGTTTTGTAGGCTGAACTTTTTCATTTCCAGACACTCATTTCAAACCTCTCCTACAAGGACAGGCTGAGAGAGCTGGGGTTATTCAGCCTGGAGAAGAGAAGGCTCTGGGAAGACCTTATTGAAGCCTTCCAGTATCTGAAGGGAGACTACAAGAAAACTGGGGAGGGGTTGTTTACAAGGGCTTGTGATAGGACAGGGGACAATGGCTTCAAACTGGAAGGGGTTAGATTTAGGAATTAGGAAGACGTTCTTCACTATGAGGGTGGTAAGACACAGGAACAGGCTACTCAGGGAAGTTGTGGATGTCCTATCACTGGAAGAGTTCAAGGTCAGGTTGGATGGGGCTTTGCGCAACCTGGTCTAGTAGGAGGCGTCTCTGCCCCAGGAGAAGGGATAGAACTAGATGACCTTTAAGGTCTCTTCCAACCCAAACCATTCTATGATTATGTAATTTTTCTTCTGGTAGTTTTGATAAGGTCTTACCTGTGCTCATACTGAATTGACAATTTTTCTATCTAGACACTACCTGTGTATTTCTGTAATAATAAGCTCAGACCTAAATAGGTTCTGGATCGCATTATTATGAATCAATGGATTCAAATGTAATTTTCTTTCATAAATCCCTAGGTGTATTTATAAAGTGCAGTATGGTTGGCTTCAATCACAAAGGCTGGGGTTTTTTTTTTACAAACATATCAGTATCATATGACATGCACACTGCAAATGCCTGGGAATGCAGTAAAATCAATCCCACTGTGATGCACCAACATTATGAGGTAGATGTGACTATGGTGTGTAGATACAAAATCAGTGGTTTTTCATTTGTATGAAATCCTGTAAATGTAAATAATAAGTGACAGAGAAAGTTGGAAGTGGTCAAGATTAATGCAAATAAAAATAACAATGCAATGGGATACAAGCAGAGAAGTAAATCCCACAAGCACCAAAAGCAAAATCTCACAGACTTCAAGAGTTGGAAGTGACACTATTTTGTTTTTTACTTGATTTGTATTGTCCTTTCTATTTCCTTCACACACAGTAGATCATACACAAACAAGAGTTTAGTTTTAATTTTCCAGTTTACTGAGCTCTCCTAGCACTCCTGATTTCTCGTCGGACAAGAAACCAACTTGTTTCTTGTCTGCTCTCTGACAGCATCCCAAAGAACAAATGATCAACGTGAAGGTAATTCAGGTCAAAATCCCTTCTCCCAGCCCCATCATTTACTCCAGCTAACTGTCACATTTAACTGTGCAGTGCCAAGGGCGTGACAGTCAGCTATTTGCATAACTCTTGCTTCTTAAATTGTATTTTCTGCTTTACTCAGATTTGCTCAGAGCTGATGGTTTGATTAGATGACAGCTGGGGGACCCTCATAAGCAAGGTGACTCTGCAAGCCCTCCAGCCCACAGTTGGGTAGTGGGGAGGGGCCAGGATGCAGGCACAGCCAGCAAAGCCACAGGACACCCTTGGGAGCCTGGAAGGGACTTGCCAGTTACTGAGCTGACAGCAACAGACTGTCACATAACATCTTCTTGGAACTTTATTTTCCATCTCCTAGTATTTAATTCTTACTGTAATCCAAGCAACTTCATTTTGTCTTCACTCACAAATCCTGGACAGCAAGATATCTAGGAGCAGGGACAGGTGGGGAGACCTCAGATCCCACAGGAGCTGTCAGATCTCCTCTTACTGAGGATCAATGAGCAGAGCCTGGAGTGCCCACCGCTCCGCATATGTTGCCTGGCTCTCTGGAGTCCGGGCACAGACACTTCTTGAGCTGCCACCCTTAGGCTAGGGACTGCTGGAACCAAGTGCATAATATCCCTATGCAGATATCAGGTTGGGCCCCTCTGACAAACAGCTGGGGGAAGGAAGTTTTCAGGTCCAGGAATGGTAATGTTTCAGATTAGATTCTGCCTGCCAAGTGTTACACTGTATAAGGACAGTCACTAGCAAAAGGGAAAATACTTTGATTTCTTGGCTAGCACTGGCACAGCAGAAGAAAACAAGCCAACGTACCAGAAATTGCAGAGGTAGTGATATTGGAGAAAGTAACAGCCCCTCTTTTCAAAGGGCAAGTAGAAGGAGAAGGAAATGGGACTGTCACAACCAGAAAGGCGAGGGAGATCATAAAACACCCAAAAAGCTGCTTCTGTACTACAGCCAAAATTAAACCCAGGCTGTAATAAATCTTTGGGGAAGGTGCTCAGGAATAAAAAAACCAAAATGTTCTCAATTATTTTCAACAGGAAATGCAACATCAGGACTGGATAAGGGCATTTTAAAATATTATTCTGGCCAAACAGAATCAGCTGTAATGAGCACAGGGAAAGCAATACAAGAAAGGAAAAAGTTCCTTAAAATGACAAGGAAGTGCAAACAAGAGACTAAATGATCAGCACAAGAAGAGCTTGGAGTTCATGCTGAAATAGAAGAGGGTCAAGAGAGAAAACCATGAATTTCCTGTTTAATATTTTTAAAGGTTCAAAGCCCCATAAACTGAGGCTTCATCAATATAATTTGATCCCTTTCTAAGTGGCAGCTTCACATTGAACTACCACACTGGTTTACTTCTTGGTATTTTCTTCCAGCACCTACATTTGACTCATGTCACTGCAGTAAATATATGGCAAGCTGTGGAAAGTATTTTTGGCACATAATATAACTCGTAGGTACTTGGCAGGCACAGCAAACAGTTGCACTGATTGCCTTGGTGTTGCCTCTGTCACTTAGTAAAGTCAGTGATAGATTTGGCCAAGCTGCTACATCATCTTAATGCCTCATTCGGCTCGCTCGCTCTCCATTCATTCTTAAAAACAACATATTCAAAACCAATGTGTGAGAGAAAATACATCACCTAAGATCTACACACAATGTACTTTTGCTACTGAGCATAAATGTCTTCCACCATAAGACAGCAACTAACAGCAGTTCTTGGTGTGCCATGCAATTGAAACGCTGGGTTTGAAAATGAAGTGGTGGAAGAAAAGTGGTTATAGAAAAGACAGAAATTAAATGGGACTATTATTATGAAGGTCTTTTGAAATAACTTGTAAACCATAAATAATAAAGAACCAAGCTGACTTAGCAGCAGCATGCTGATACTGCTGATTAAGAAGCTGAAAATATATCTGTTAAGTTTGTCCTCCTCTTCTGTTCCAGATGCAAATGACTTTTCTCCAGATATTTTTAAAGCTTCTGAGTTTTCCAAGCTACCTTTGCTGTATGGTCACTCAGACACAGTGTAGACAGTTGTAAAAAAAAAAACCAAAACCAAAAACCATGAACAATTTCCTCTCCAATTGTTATAGAGAAGGAGAAAGACCCTGAGAAGTAATATTAAATTGTGTGCTGAGCTACACACAGGACTCCAGAGTTCAAGAAAGGGCTCTTTTTTATTCTTTTAATGCTTTTAATGAAAACAAAACATAGCCGGCCACCATGGACTTCACTCTTGGAAAATACATGCAAAGGATATTATAGAATTTAATAGTGGCAAGTTGGGGTAAAGTGAGAATGTATAGTTCAAAAAGAAAAAAGATTTATGTTCATACTAATGTACAGCAGCATTCCAACAGGGCTCAGTACGTACTGTAAATCAGACTGAGCTGTGAGAAAATGAGTGTCAAGCTAGACAAGCTTTATGGTGTAAAATAATTACTACAGCTGACTGTACTTCCATAACAGCAACAAAAACACTCTACACTCCCCAACTTTATTTTCTCTTGCCAGTCATAATAATTGGTAATACACTATTGATGAGCAAGACTCCACTTAAAAAGCTACATATTGGGCATACATCTGTTCTGTAACTAGAAAATGCACAGGCATTAAAATCATCCCCTGTCTGTTCCTGGAAGTGTATGGTTTGAACCTCAAAACCAGCACACACCCAAAACTCTGATGCAGGGAATAGGCAGAATGGTACATTTTAATTAACTGACAATGACTGCAACAGTACAGGAGGGATAAAGATGGAAGTGTGCAAACTGCAGGATGATATAAGAATAAATTACATAAGGAATATGTACTGGGAATTTCTAGTCCCTCTCAGAGATGGAAGTGGCAGGGAATGAAATTGAAACATAGTTGAAAATGCGAAAGGAAGCGGTGCCACTTTGGTTGGGTTTTATGCAACACAGAATTAACCATGGAACTAACTGCAAGAAGATGAAATTTTAAATAACAGCTAAACAGTACACAAAAATACAAAATTTGAATGTGGAGTAACTGGCACTGGAAGCATTCCTTAAGAGATGCAATGTCTTCTTGCAGAAGAGTTGACAGTAGCCTCTGCTGACAAGAGATTAACAGCAGGTAATGGGCAGGATATCCCTTAACCATGTGCCACAGGTTTGTGTTTTTTTCCCCTCACTCTTCTGAAGCAGCTGTCAGACAGCAAACTTTCAGTTAGAAGGACTCTTGATCTGATCTGCAAGGGCAATTCCTACATAGCCCCAGGCAGAGAGCCAGCAGCTATGGGCAAACTCTTTGTTGAGCCTTGCTTGTACATAAAATCTTGATCTAAAGTACACCTGTTATTTCAGCTCTAAATTGTTCTCAAATCAGGCACGCAAGAACTGTCAAACTAGGTGGTGGTTCTGCAGTGCCGACAAATGCCAGCTTGGGCTCAGGCTGACATCACTGAATTTATTTCCTCTTCTGATCAAAAGAGGATTTAGTTTCTTGTAGCAAATGACTTAACAACTAACCTAAAGTTTCTGGAAAACCTGGGAGTGCTGCATATTCTGGGAGACTGATCCCCTCTATCCTCCTCTCCAAGGATCAAAATTAGGTTAAATAAAACAGGGGCAAACTGACAAACATACACAACAATTTCTGATTTAAAGCAGAAACTTGAACTAGGTTACTTCTGTATATTACACATCTCACTGTAATTCCACATTAAACGCGCT
This sequence comes from Corythornis vintsioides, assembly GCA_025447755.1. Lineage (NCBI taxonomy): Eukaryota > Metazoa > Chordata > Aves > Coraciiformes > Alcedinidae > Corythornis > Corythornis vintsioides. The sequence continues at coordinate 251,320 of JAOEGS010011573.1, read as the reverse complement.
TCTACCTATACCTACTATAAAGCTATCTATACATAAAAATACATGTATGGGTGCATTTATAGTTCCACACTAACTGCAAAGCCTTAGTTTGATGCAAATGAGGAATGCAGAGTTATTTTAATAACGTGCACTTCTCTGGCTGGCTTCAGCAGATTAAGCCATTAAAAAAAAAGAGTGTAACTCTTTAACCAACACATAACAAAATTGTCTCTCTTGCCCACAAGAAAGCCATTAAAACTCTTCTTCTAATTCAAACAAAATTTCAGCACTGACAATACTAAGAACAGCACACTCTTCTGACCTTTTTCCATTTCCTAAGCTATCACAATCAATTTCTTTAAGACCTGGAATTTATCCTAATTAAGTTCTTCGCTTTGATATGCTAAGAATGGCCTCAAGGATTCATCCTAATAAACATAAATGATTCCTGGTAGTCTGTAGTTCTCATAAGCTTTGCACCAGAAATCGGTTATCTTGTTCTATGACAAAAACAAACCAAAAAAACCCCAACCAACCGAAAGCTAAATTACATGATACCTTGCTGAAGTAAGTATCCTAATTCATGCCCTCAAAAGACTACCGTGCTACAGTGACTCTTGTTACCTCCATAGGCTCAAGACCTCTGATCTCATCCAAGCATTCATCTTCTCAAAGATTTCATGTAGAGGTAGATTGGAGTAAATGACCACAGAGATGTTATACAGCTCTGAAGACTGATTTACAGACTCCTCTGTAGTTACAAAGTATAGATTGTTTTCTCACCCTAAATTAACAGAAAAAAAAACAAACTTTGTAAGCTTTGTGTAACAATTCACTGTCTTCCTCCTAGAATAACATTTACTTTAAGCATGGTCAAACACCAGAACAGGTTGTCCAGTAGGGTTGTGGGCTCTTAATCTTCCAAGATAATGAAAGGTCCTGTGCAACCTGCTCCAGGTGGCCACACAGATTCACAGATTCACAGATATTAGGGGTTGGAAAGGACCTAGAAGATCATCTAGTCCAACCACCCTGCCTGAGCAGGATCACCTAGACCAAGTCACCCCGGAACAGATCCAGGTGGCTCTTAAGTGTCTCCAGAGGTACTTTGAGTAAGGAGGTTGGACCAAGTGATCTCCAGAGGACCTCTCCAACCTCAGCTATTCTGATTATGTGGAAAATATACATTAACTGTAGAGAGGAACACCACTGCACTGTAGTCTACAAAAGATTGGATTCATTTTAGTCTGCATGTGGCTCATTAGTAACTTACTAGAATTCACAATGTGGGCAGATTTCATAAGGAAAAACCTCAAGGTCATAGACCACAAAACAATTCTTCATGTCAAGAAGCTACACTATGCAGTTGAAACTTTAGTTTGCTTTATATGCATGTAGAAAAAAGCCAACACCGAACAAAGCTTTGTCAAACATCTTTCATATGCCACTGGAAAGGATAAGGTCATATTATTAAATAATAATTCCTATCTGCTTTTACAGATTCCAATATATTACTGAGAACTGATATCAAAATGGGAGTAATTTGAGCCTCTCTTAATGGCCCACACTATCATGCTAGGTCAGCATAGTTCTACTATGCTATCCTGAGGTGACATTTTCCCCCATGTTAAAAAATAAAACTTAAATAGTTTTATTTTAGAAAAAACAGACAAGACAGCATTAAGGCCATTTGTGTAATCTACAACCCTCATATTATTATCAGGGGAGAATAAAAATGTGAATATGAGAATAAAAATATGAAAACTGCCTCTGTTTTCTACTGCCTTACAGAGAAAAATAACCTTATTCTGAACACTCACTCAACTCCTGGACACTTCCAAGTGTACAGATAGACAGTAGTATATTCATCAATTGAGCAGAAGTGCCAGAAATGCTCCTGGATGATACCACAAATCTTATGGTTATAATGTATAATGGGAACAAGGGGAATGCAAGTCCTTTATTTCTGGCTTATTTCTTTGTCTCAACAACATCTTCTTCTTCCCAACTTTGTGTTGGCTCACTGCAGTCTCTTTTATAACCTCCATTTTCATTAGTGACAGTTACATAAATAACTTTAAAATAACTCATTTTTCTCATAGAGACAGATAGTTGAAATAGCTCTGCAGATACTTTTTCAAACTTTCAAATCACTGACCTCAATAACGATCTGTAGAAAATTTGTTGTAAAGCAGGGAAATAATTCCACTTGCGTAATAGCACAAAGCAGAAACCTCTAATGAAAACAGAAATCCACCACGTCTGCACAAGTATTTGAGGTAGTTTATCCAGAGATCAGAGTTGTGATCTTCAAGACACAACCCACATGTTTAGCACTGAGATAGGGTATTCTGCATGCCCATTCATCCTTGGGTCTCTGTGGGGCAGTTCACTTACTGCAGCTTTACTGTGCACATGTAGGTGAGCCTGACAGCAGGAATGGAAGGAATTAGCACCTGCTTAGATAATAAGATGACATACCACCAACCAAGCCAAAACTGAAGTATAGATCTCCTTCCCACAATCTAACAAATGAACAGAGACATAAGGAACTTCTGAGAAACACCATATTCATCACTGACCATGAAAACATTAAGAGAAAGGTTTTCAGTAACTTCAGAGCACAACTCTATGCACTTCTTATGAACTCAGGGTACAACTGCAATGAATAGACTTCAGTGAATTTAGTATACATGAAATCCTTCAACCAGACCCTTGACTAAAATTATTTTCTAATTTTCATAAGATACATTAACATCCACTAACAAAATAATACTACAGGCAAAGTAAAATTATATATATT